>JAFBJS010002672.1:48879-64222 GCA_016785265.1 Paraplagusia blochii | reverse complement strand
CCCCTGCCCTTATAGACCCTCACACTGGCTGAGAAACAACTCCCAAAAAAACCCAGACATGGAAAAAAAAAGGAAGAAACCTCAGGGTGATCGACAGTGGAGGGGATCCTCACCCAGGACGGACTTGCGGGCTAACTAAACATTAGCAAGTAAAAACTAAAATTTCTTTTAGTCCAGGGTTTAGATCAGACAGTAGGGTGCTAGGGGAGTTGGGCCAAAGATGTGCAGGCAGAGTCCTGTGTCAGGCCCAGGGCAAGAACTGGCAGCTGGTTCCAAAGTAGAGGGGCCTGATAACAGAAAGCCTTGGCTCCAAATCTAGATTCTCCTAGAGAACAAAGAGTTCTAGTGGGCTGATATGGTTGTATCAGCTCCACTATATAGGAGGGTGCCAGCCCATGGAGAGCCTTATAGGTGAGCAGAGGGACTTTAAATTGAATTATAAAATGAACTGGGAGCCAATGAAGAGAGGCGAGGACCGGGGAGATATGATCTCTCTGCCTAGTTTTAGTCAGAACACGAGCTGCTGGGGGACTGAGTGTTATTGATATGAACAAACTGGTATTGGTCGGTTAAGTATGACCGAAACCATTCTAAGGCAGTGCCACTGATTCCGAACAAGTTCTCTGGCCTCCTCAACCAAATCTGGTGGTCAACTGTATCAAATGCTGCACTAAGATCTAACAATATAGCACTGAAACAAAACCCTGGTCCAATGCCATCAGAATGTCATTAGTGACTCTGACCAGAGCAGTGTCAGTGCTATGATTAACCCTAAAGCCTGACTGGAAGGTCTCAAATAGATTATTGCAATTTAAGTAATCAGAGAGCTGGTCAGCAACAACCTTCTCTAGGATTTTGGAGATAAAAACCAAATTGGAGATGAGCCTATAATTAGCTAGGACCTCTGGGTTTTTTATTTTTTATTTTTATTGGGGCAATTGAATTTAAAGTATTATGGAGGGATCCAGCAATACTGGCAACCAGATAATCAATATCAGAGGGACTAGGGTTATCACAAGAGTCCCTTGAAAAGTGGCGAACAGGGACTGTACTAAGAGCCAGTGGAACTGCTTCCTTAAAGAAAGCCAAAGATGATTAATGCATGGTCCGACAGACAAGGATTTTGGGGAGAAATAATAAGGTGTTCAATTTCAACACCTAAGACTAAGACTAGGTCCAAGATATGGTTGAGTCTATGTGTAGGTTCATGTACACACTGAGAAAAGCCAATTGATTATATAACCGACATAAAGGCAGTACTGCAGCTATCACTGGCTACATCCACATGAATATTGAAGTCCCCAACAACAATCACTTTATCAGTTTTGAAGACTAAATTTGAAAGAAACTCTGCAAATTTAGATAAAAAATCACAGTATGGGTCAGGAGCACGGTAAACTATGGCGATTAACATTGTCTTCCCACTTTGGTGGGACAGACTGACATCAAGGCTTTCAAATGATTTGTAAATTATTTCAGGTTTAGGGGAAATTGATAAAGTACGGTCAAAAATGGCCGCCACCCCACCTCCACAGCCAGAACCTCGAGGGACATGT
The DNA here is from genome assembly GCA_016785265.1 of Paraplagusia blochii. Lineage (NCBI taxonomy): Eukaryota > Metazoa > Chordata > Actinopteri > Pleuronectiformes > Cynoglossidae > Paraplagusia > Paraplagusia blochii. The sequence goes on along the minus strand of JAFBJS010002672.1, from coordinate 62,666 downwards.
AAGTTAGTGTGACTGGGTGGAGAGGTCTCATTTAAGCTAACAAATTCACCAACACGCAACCAGGTCTCTGTGAGGCACAGCACATCAATGTTATTTTCAGAAATTAATTCATTAACAATGGTGGTTTTGGAAGACAGGGAGCAGATATTAATTAATCCACATTTAATTCTTCTGTCCTGTGGTAGCCTAGTGGAGCGCCTAATTTTAATAAGATTATTGGGAATAGCTCCTCTGCTGGTTATTTTGAGCCACAGTCTCAATGCGACTATAATTGGGCAACGGACCAGAGGGAAGTGCAGTGGAGTGTGTTAAACTGCAGCTCTGCCCCCCGGTCCCAACACCAAGTCAACTGATGTTTAAGCACTTGGCCAGGTTACAAGAAAGCAGAGCTTCTCCATCCCTCGTGGGATGGAGTCTCTTTCAATGAGACCAGGTCAACCCCAGAAAGTCCTCCAATTATCAATAAAGTCCACACTGTTTGTGAAACACCATCTTGACAGCCAGCGGTGAAGTGGTGCTGTACGACTAAACATTTCATCACTTCCAAAATTGGGCAGGGGACCGGAGAAAACCACGGAGTCAGACAACGACTTAGCCACCGTGCACGCCGATTCTAAGCTTATTTTTGTAACCTCCGCTTGACGTAACCGCTGGTCAGTAATGCCGACGTGAATAATGATTTTACTATATTTTATCCTACTCTTAGCCTTAGCCAGAAGCTTCAGGTGTGATTCAACGTCACCTGCTCCCGCCCCAGGGATGCAGACGACAAGTATTCACAGCCTTCGCTCAATACTTTGTTGATGAACCTTTGGCAGCAATTACAGCCTCAAGTATTTTTGAATATGATGCCACAAGCTTGGCACACCTATATTTGGGCAGTTTTGCCCATTTCTCTTTGCAGCAACTCTCAAGCTCCATCAAGTTGGATGGGAAGCATCGATGCACAGCCATCTTCAGATCTCTCTCGAGATGCTCAATTGGATTCAAGTCTCAGCTGGGCCACTCAACGACATTCACAAAGTTGTTCTGAGGCCACTCCTTTGTGATCCTGGCTGTGTGCTTCTGGTTGTCCTGCTGAAAGATGATCTCCTCAGTCTGAGGTCAAGAGCGCTCTGGAGTAGGTTTTCATCCAGGATGTCTCTGTACATTGCTGCATTTATATTTCTCTCTATCCTGACTAGTCTCCCAGTTCCTTGCTCAGCTTAGATGGCTTACTCCAGAAAGAGTCCTGGTGGTTCCAAACTTCTTTCATTTACGGATGATGGAAGCCCCTGTGCTCAATGGGACCTCTAAAGCAGCAGAAACTTTTCAGTACCCTTGCCCAGATTTGTGCCTTGATACAATTCTGTCTACAGACAGTTCCTCTGACTTTATGCTTGGTTTGTGCCCCGACATGCACTATCAACTGCGGGACCGTATATAGACAGGTGTGCCCCTTTCCAAATCATGTTCAACTGAATTTACCTCAGGTGCACTTCAGTTAAGCTATAGAATTGCATTGAATTCATACAATAATAATGCAAAAATAAAAAAATAGGAAAAAGTGAAGAGCTAAGAATACTTCTCGGATGCACTGTATCCTGCACCAATCTAACATACTTCTCCGCCACTCCTGACTTCCTCATATAAAACCACAATTCCACTCTTGGCACCCTGTCATGGCATTTTCTGAATATACAAAAATCCAATCACACCTGAGGTACTTTCTCAGCATAAAAGCATACTGCATACAAAATCTGTAGCCTCAACCTAGCCTCAACTACTCTTTCCCAAATCTTCATCATATCAATCAATCAATCAATTTTTATTTATATAGCCCACATTTACAAAACAAGTTTGTCACATAGGGCTTTACAGGGTTGGTAACATCCTCTGTCCTTAGACCCTCATATGGCACAACAACTTTATCCCTCTGCACTTGTTACAACTCTGCACATCACCCTTCTTGTACATTGGCAGAAGACCACGTTTCCCCCACTCTTGAGGCATTTTGTCTAGCTCTATAATTCTATTGAACAACTTGGTGAGAAAATGTACCGCTACTTTCCCTAAGTACTTCCATACCTCCACTGATATGTCAACAGGGCCAACTACCTTTACACTCTTCATCCTCTTCAGAGCGTTTCTAACGTCATCCTTTCTAATCTGATCCACCTTTTTGTTATAGTTATTTGGATCTGGCTCCTCAATCCTACAAACAGTACTAGTTCAAAGTTTTTTTTTTATTTTAATTCCCATTAATAATGTAAAATGTAGTAGTAATAAAACAGTTTCAAATCTTTATTTCTTTTTTCAGTGAGATGGAGCTAGCGTACTCACTGGAGATTCTGCAAGAGCTGGAGATGGGTATCAGGGAGCATGGGCCCAATCCATTCACCTCTCTTAAACCAGAGCAGATCCAGTCGTCACCCAACAAAACCCCAGTCTACTGCAACTCCCACTATGTCTTTTTTCAGGGACTGAACCCAAAAGAAGAACTGGAAGACACTCTCAGCAACAACTAAGGGGAATCATGAAGGGAAAATTAGATATGTTTTGTTATTGATAAAGAAGACAAGCTTCTAGTCTTATTTTAAATATTTATTTCAGACTCTTACACCACTTGAAATTTACCTGCTTGTTAATATAACATTAACTGTTAGAAGGCATCTGTGTGATTTTATACTCCAGAGAAACATTTGGTTTTTTTTATTTTTTATTTTCACTATGTATTTTTTTGGCTTATTTGGCTGTAGCAACACAATGAAGGAAATACTCCCTTTAACACTGAATTGGTAACATTTGCAACAAGAAATTGCAGACGCGTAACACTAGGGATTGAGTTAGCTGAAAACAACTAAACACATCTAAAGAAGATTATAATTTAGGTGCAATCCCATATACAGTCTGCTAAAGCCTGGGGTCATTCAGTCAATTTTGTGTTTTCCATGAAAAGTCACACTTTTATTTACTACCATGAGTTGTAAAAAATAGGATATATAGTCAAGACATTAACAAGATTAGAAGGTTAGGTAGGGATTTTTATTTGAAGTAACATTTCTTTTTTCAAACTTTGGAATCCTCCATTTGCAGGATTCCAAAGGAATCAAGGAATCTTCCATTTGCAGCAATTGTAGAACACACAAGGATTTAATAACCATTCATTATCTGACCCAACAAGCAAACACAATGTACCAACAGAACACTGGAGTAATGGTTTCTGGAAATGTGCTACTATGCACTATGGAGGTGATGCTCCATAACCCAAACATTTTCTGCTACAACAGTCATTTACCACATTAGCAATGGATATAGAGGAGTGGAGTTGATTTCTGATTCATTTTAAGTTATCCTAATTGAAAAAAAAACAGTGATTTTCTTTCAAAAATAAAGTAATTTAAGACTTTTGAGTGGTAGTGTAAATATTAAATGCTATTATGTGCCCACATTTAAAAGCATGCCAAATCTGCTATGAAGGACTGCATAATATGAACAGAGAGAGACAGTGTGATGTGGGTGTATGTGATGGGAATGCACAGGTGCAAAGAGTTGTGGCAGCAATATTTGTAGGCTGCTCGGATAACAAGCCAGAGGGAAAGCAAACGAAGATAGTGTGAGACTCACAAATGAATCAGCGGTAAGAGTCTTAAAACTTTACATTCATACATAGATACTTCTTTCTGTTGTTATTTAATAAAAATATCACACGCGTAACTATTATTTTATAAAGGAAAATCAATCAGTTTTGTGCCGTGTTAGCATGTATGAACTAATGTGTGCTTAAAGCATGGTTCTAAATAAATCATGTCAACAACTCACTCCACACATAATGTTTTTTTCTAAAGCTAAAATGAAGTACTGTATGAGTATAACTTGATAATATACTTACTTCATAAACATTATATGTAGATTTGAACACTTGCTCTGATGAAGCCTTGGAATTTGGTTCCAGATCTTCATGGTATGATTCAACCTACAAATTTCTTTCTTCTGATAATAAAAGTCAGTTGGTACTTGACTCACAGTGCAGTATTGACACACAAAGTTATTTTTTAAATCACTAAGTCACTTCATCAATCAATCAATCAAACTGTATTTATGTAGCCCAGATTTACAAATCAGATTTGTCACAAAGGAGTTGGTTTACAGTTGGTAACATCCTCTGTCCTTAGACTCACAGCAAGTGTAAGGAAAAACTACAGAGAGAAAAAACCCTTTTAACAGGGAAAAGAAAACCAGTAGAATGTCGATGCAGGTTCTCAGTCATCCAGGTCATGGTCAAGGTAAAAGAGTTTAGTTAGGCAAGTGGACATTCAGTTTTTTTTTCCACTCTTATCAACCAGTTTCGCATATTAAGGAGCCGTGTGACCAAAACCACTCCAAAAATGACGGTAACGACCCATCAATACCCACCCAACGACTGGTACCACACTTCACAGGTATCCCCAGGTCCACCCAACAGGAGGGACTTGAAACACCCCTTCCTCCCCACTCACAGGATATAACTTCTGTTACTCCCCACTAACAGTTAGAACTGAAGAAGACTCTTGGATAAAAGGTGAAACATTTTCCAAAAAACTGAATATTCAGTTGCCTAACTAAACTCTTTTACCAAAACCAGTAGAAGCCTTAGGAAGAACCACAGGAGAGGGATCTAAACAAGGTCCTAAAACTTGTGGAACTCTCAATCAACTCGTGTGTGTATAGATGATTCCTCGTTTATTTGACCAAATTGGAACCTATCTGTTAGATGAGATTTAAACCAGGCAAGTGCAGTTCCTTTGATCCCAACACCATGCTCTAGCCCAGGGTCAGCAACCTTTTATACCCAAAGACCCATTTGGCACCAGTTTCCATGTAAAAGAAAACACTGGGAGCCGCAAATATTTTTTGGTATCAAAATAAAGATACCACAGTATATCTTTTGTTTCCTTTACCTTTATAGTTATTTTTATCTTTATCCTTTGTTTAAACAACTATAGTGTTTTTTTTTCTTTTTTGCAACATGGTTACTTGATAAATCACACCCAATCAGTTCAGTTCAGCACAAATCAAAACTGTTTATGGTGCTGTTGGTATAAAGTTGTACAAAGTAGCTTTAACAATTGAACCATGTTCTGTGGATCTAATGAAGATGACAGAGAACTGGTCAGTGTAAAGGACAGATGACCTTGTTGTCGAGATCAGATTGATGTGAGCGTTTATCTGAATGTCATCTTAGTTCTTTTTATGACCAGATTTCACTGGACTGACACAATCTTATAAACCTGCTGTTAGACATGAATATTGAACTCAAGTTAATAAATATAAATAAAAACTTAACATGATTATGAGTACGACCATCAACTACTGTCATTTATTGCAGTTTTCTAAGTCTGTTCGTGCTGTGTCATGCCGTTCAGATGCATTACAGACATTGCAGACACTCAGACATTTTCTCCGTGCTGAAAAAAAAATTAACCCACTGCTCGCTCTTGCCTCCTATGCTATGACGGTGGGATTGGGAATGAGCGCTCTGTTCGGCAGTCTCCGTATGCACACTCCACGACTGCACCACTGCACTTTGCCCTCCCCCCAGACATTTTCATTTTCACAGGTGAATGGAACTTCTTCTTCTGAACCACTGCGCACAATAATACACTTTCATGAAAAACATACATTTAATAAATGCAATTACGCTTGGTGTGGCTCGGGAAAATAATTGTATTTTTGCACAATAAGGACGAAAAGAGACGAAAGAGCTGCATGTTGGGCTCTTTCGTCTGATCCGCGTAAATCTGGTCCGTGCAAAACGAGTCTCAAAAATAAGAAATTTCATGCGCGTAGTTTCACAAATTAAAAGCACTTTTTGCATGCGCATACCACAAATCACAAACCTATTTTGAAGAATTCACAAACGATGCACTGGATGTTACCACAGCATAAAAATACAATACAATAAAACAAATACAAAAGATACAACACATACGGTAGTCAAAATTTAAATGCTTCCAGTAGCCGTTGTGTCAGTAGGTATATGATGGCTATGATTCCGATGATACATGTGTGTTTTATGTGCTTGGTTTAGTAATAAAATACTTCTTGGTTCTTCTTGATTCAGCCCGGCATGTTTTCATGACATGGTGTTAGAAGTGGGATCAAGGGATGTCAGTGAGTAATCGACCGCAGGAGGAAGAAGTTTGATTGAAGTAACAACATGGCCAAGTTTCATGCGCCCGAGCCGTTTGACTTTACCGAGCTGTCAAAATGGCTGGTATGGAGACAACGCTTCTTGCTACCAAATTGCTACAAAACTTGACAAGGAGGATGGCAAAAATCAAGTCAACACACTGTTTTATGCTATGGGTAAGGAAGCAGAGCCCATATTCAGCACATTCACTTTTCCTGACGACATTGAGGATTATTACGGGGAAGCTATGAAGAAGTTTGATGAACAGTTTCTTCCCAAGCGGAATATAATTCACAAGCTTGTGTGCAAGAAGCAATTCCCTAAAGCTAAAAGTGGACAAGTGAAAGCAACACAGCAAAACGGATGTTCGAGATGGGGCAGAGTGCACAAGTTTGGAGCATGTCCAGCAAATGGTAAACAGTGCTGTAAATGCAACAGTGCTGTGAAAAAAGCAGTGGCAGCAACTAACAGTGATAAAGACGAGGGTAGTTCATGGTTTTTTAGGAGCCGTCACTGAGAATACAGAAGTCGATGAAGAAAAGTGGTTCACAAATCTTCAAATAAAAGGGAGCACTGTGCAATTTAGAATTGACACAGGTACAGGTATTACAGTAATCTTAGAACAGACATTCCTCAGCCTGCCCCAGCACCCTGTTTTAAAAAAGGTTCTCACCAGACACAAAGGTTCTCACCAGTCCTGGTGGAAAACTTGATTGCAAAGGTAAATTCCTAGCAGAGACTTTCTAGATTTATGTGATGCCCATTCACCACAAACCTGATGGGTAGGAGAATAGCAAAAGAAATGGGGCTAATTCGCAGAGTGGATGGAATCAAAATTTTTGAGGATGTTTTGAAGAAATTGGTCTTTTGAAATGTCAGCCTGTGAAAATTGAGCTCCAGCCCAATGCCGCCCCATATAGCATTGCCACACCTCAACGCATTCCCTTCCCGATCCTGCCTCAAGAGGAAGAGGAACTTAAATGCATGCGGTCGTTAAGCATCACAGAGGAAGTGCACGAGGCTAACGATTGGTGCGCCCCCAAGGTTCCAGTGATTACAGTGAAGAACAAAAAGCCAGAATTTGTGTGGATTTGACGAAACTAAACAAGGCAGTGAACCGTGGACATTGCACCTAAGCTCTCAGGTGCTACTGTGTTCTCCACTGTTGCGCTTCTAGTGGATTTTGGCAAATACCATTGGATGATACCGTAGTAGCAGGAAGCTCACAGCTTTCATTACACCAGTGGGACGTTTCTGTTTCCGTAGGCTGCCGTTTGGCATATCCTTGGCCCCGGAAATTTTCCAGCGGAAATGGAGTGCCCTTTTGTGAGACCATACGGGCACCGTGGTGGTCATGGATGACATCCTGATCTTTGGCAAAGACAGAAATGACCATGACAAGGACCTCCGAAAGGTGCTAGAGACCATCAGAGTGTCAGGCCTAAAGCTAAACCAGAGTAAGTGCCAGTTCAGAAAATCTGATAGCCACACATACTTTGGTCCGAACCCATTTTGGCATATGATGATGGGACCAGACTGACCATAGTCAGTGCTGATGCCATTAGCTTCTGTCTTGAAGCTGCATTGTATTAGGAGCAGGGTTACGGACTTCTGCTCCAGAACACTGACAGAAGTCGAGCGACAATATTCTCAATAGAGAAAAAGTGTCTTGCCAGTGTGTGGGTATGTGAGTGGTTTACCAGATATCTGCATGGCATGAAGAAATTCTGTCTGCAAACTGATCATAAGCCACTCGTCCCACTCATAAACTCATATAACCTGGACAAAGCACCTGTGAGATGTCAACAATTGCTGATGCATCTAATGAAATTCAATGAGGATGCTGTGCACAGGATATGTGATGTCCCAGCTACACAAAGGCCATCAGGGGCTTACTAAATGTCGTAAAAGGGCCAGCATGTCCATGTGGTGGCCAGGGATCATCACTAAAATTGTGAGAACATGTTACGGATTCAAGGTGAGGATGACAGGCAAAAGTGGTGAGGACCCAAATGCAGGACTGGCAGAGTTCAGGGTTTTTCAGGGTACAAATGGTGACTTGGCAAAAACGGAACTCAAAAACAGGAGCAAGAGCAGCAACAAGAAACATCTAAACAGAACCACAGAAACGAGAACAGGCAACAAACAATTCAAGAGACAATGCAGTAAACATGGGAACAAACAATTCAAGAGACAATGATCCGACAAGACTGAGTGAGGGAGAGGGGTATATATACTGAGGGCACCAGGTGACACGCGTGAGGACTAATTACAAAGACACAGGTGACTGTGCTCACACTGATTGACCAGCACAACACACAGCAGGGAAAGGGAAAGACAGACAAACCTAACAGAACAAGTGGATTTTGCCTGAAAAACAAACCTATGCAGAGTCGTGAGCCACTGATGACCACGCCACTGCCGGGGGAGCAATTACCATCCTATTCACAGATATCAGCGGCAAAGAATTCAAACAATACCTCATAGTTCATCCATCCATCCATCTTCATCCGCTTTTCCGGAGCTGGGTTGCGGGGGCAACATTCGGAGAAGGGACACCCAAACTTTCCTCTCCCTAGACACTTCCTCATCTGGAGGGGGTCCAAGGCGTTCCCAGGCCAGCCGGGCAACACAGTCACTCCAGCGTGTCCTAGGTCTTCCTCTGGGTCTCCTCCCTGTGGGACATGACTCAAACACCTCCCGTGGGAGGCGTCCAGGGGGCATCCGATGTACAATAGATGCCCAAGCCACCTCAACTGACTCCTTTCGATGTGGAGGAGCAATTGCTCTACTCCGAGCTCCTCCCGGGTGACAGAGCTCCTCACCTTATCTCTAAGGGAGCGCCCTACCACCCTGCGAAGAAAGCCCATTTTCGCTTGTATCTGGGATCCCGTCATTTTGGTCATGACGCAAAGTTCATGACCATAGGTGAGAGTAGAAACATAGATTGACCGGTAAATTGAGAGCTTCGCATTTTGGCTTAGCTCTTTCTTCACCACGACGGATCGATACAGCTAGCGCATTACTGTGGTCGCTGCCCCGATCCGCCTGTCAATCTCCCGTTCCATCCTTCTCACTCGGAACATGACCCCAAGATACTTAAACTCCTCCACTTGAGGCAGGATCTCTCCCCCGACCTGGAGGGTACTTACCACCTATTTCCGGTCAAAAACCACGGCCTCGGATTTAGAGGTGCTAATTTTCATGGCAGCCGCTCGACACTCGACTGCGAACCGCCCCAGTGCTGTAGGTCCTGGTTCTGTCTCTTATACACATCTATAAATCCTCTACTCTGTATATGTGTATAAGAGACAGGCGTTCAGGGGGCATCCGATGTAGATGCCCAAGCCACCTCAGCTGACTCCTTTCGATGTGGAGAAGCAATGGCTCTACTCTGAGCTCCTCCCATGTGACAGAGCTCCTCACATTATCTCTAAAAGGGAGCGCCCTACCACCCTGCAAAGAAAGCTCATTTTCGCCGCTTGTATCTGGGATCCCGTCATTTCGGAACCCAAAGTTCATGACCATAGGTGAGAGTAGAAACGTAGATTGACCGGTAAATTGAGAGCTTCGCATTTTGGCTTAGCTCTTTCATTTTGGCTTAGCTCTTTCTTCACCACGACGGATTGATACAGCGAGCGCATTACTGTGGTCGCTGCCCCGATTCGCCTGTCAATCTCCCGTTCCATCCTTCTCACTCGGAACATGACCCCAAGATACTTAAACTCCTCCACTTGAGGCAGGATCTCCCCCTCGACCTGGAGGGTACTTACCACCTTTTTCTTGTCAAGAACCATGGCCTTGGATTTAGAGGTGCTAATTTTCATACCAGCCGCTTCACACTTGGTTGCGAACCGCCCCAGTACATGCTGTAGGTCCTGGTTTGAAGAAGCCAACAAAACAACATCATCTGCAAACAGCAGAGATGAAATCTGGTGTCTCCCGAACTGGACCCGCTTCGCACCTGACTGCGCCTAGAAATTCTGTCCAGTGATGAACAGAACCGGTGACGAAGGACAGCCCTGCCGTAGTCCAACATGCACTGGGAACAGATACGACTTATTACCGGCAATGCGAACCAAACTCCTGCTCCATTCATACAGGGACTGGACAGCTCTTAGCAAAGAGCCTGCGACCCCCAATAATTTGGAACACGCATTTTTGTGATTTTTATTTTTCAAAAATGTACTATTATCATTGGGAGGTTCATTCAAAAACATTTGAATTGTACTCTAATGGATGGTGACTGGAAAATCATGATCACTGCCATTCATATAGATAATTTTGGAAAATCTGAGAAAATATGATTTGCATAATAATTTTGAATGAAGTGTAGGAAAAAAAATCTGTTAATGATTTGCTTAACTAAGGGGGGAGATGTCATGTAATGTAATGCGCATTATTTACCAGTCGCCAATCAGTGACGTCATTACATTAAGTCAGTTACCGTCTGCCTGGCTAGAAGCCATACGTGTGTGTTGTGTGTGCTTGGATAAATAATAAAATACCTCTTGGAGATTCAGCCTGGCATGTTTTCATGACACACTGTGCCCTGAAACTATCAGTATCCGATTTGTTCAGAAATCAGAATTTTTCTTAGGCCGTTCACATTTTCCACTTATATGGACTTGTATGCAATCTCTTATATCAAATATCCTCAAATTGACAGGTATAAGTGCGTCTACTTAATACATAAACAAAGCGGAAGCAAGTTTGCAAAGTTGTAAAGCATGGAAATGAGACAGTATCTTGCAATGTGGTTGCTTTGGCAGTGGAGCTGCAACTTGTGGAGGAGGTAAAGCAGGAGGGTAAGGGCTTAAGTCCTGGCGCTGTGGGTGCAATAACAGCAACCTCCATTGAAAGGGGCATACAGTATGGATGCATAGTTGCAGACAGGAGTGGTGGGATGTTGATGTGCAGTGCTTCTCTAAAATAGTTTTCAACAACTTACTTAAGTACAATGTAAATTTTACCGGTTTTGTAGTTTATATAACAACTGTGGCTGTCAGATTTTTCTCAATATATGAAAAATGTTGTCCAGCCATAATATGTCCAATGGAAATTAAAAAAGAAACAAAATAGAGAAAAAGTGAAACCAAGGATGGAGTCAGTGTTATGGGCATTCCTCTGCTTCTCTAATTCTCCGTAACGGTGGTGATTCTATGACAGCTGCTTTTTCACATACAAACACACATGCACACACACACATACACACACACACACACACACGTACACATACACACATCGGAATTAGGACATATCAATGATATGGAGCCAGAATAGTTTCAAAAAGAACACACGCGTAAAAACACGGATCCGCGTGCGTATTCTGAGAAGAACACGCGCGTAAACACGTATCGAAGCGACCTGAGTCGCATGTGAAAAAATTGGATCTGTGTCATTCATATTGTCAATACCATTTCAGTTACAGGTCACATATTGGCGAAAAATGGGATATAGGTCGTTTCAGGGCCCAGTGTGAACGTAGCCTATGTAAACCAAAGTACAGTATATCCACAGTATATCAAAACAAAATGTATGGTTATTATTTCACATGGATGTATTGGATATTTTTGCATGCAATGCCATTGTACCTGTCCATTATTTTATTATTATCTCATTACTTATTTTATTTTTTTAGAGATATACCAGAGACCAAGGACAAGCCCTTGGCCTTCCGCTCTCAGAAAGAGATGTTTGAAAAAATGGAGGAAACCTTTAAAATATGTGCACATTGTGAGGAAAAGAACACACAGAGCCTAAAGCGCTGTTCAAGGTAAACGCACAAAAGTTTCTTTATCAATCAATCAATCAAATTTATTTATATAGCTCACATTTACAAATCAGATTTGTCACAGTTTCCCAATTCATATTAATTTGTGGCAGATATAACTACCTCAGTTCTACCTTGTAGATTATAGAGTTCTATAATTATGTTTCAAGACATCTAAAATTTTATTTGGAATCAAATCAGATTAGATCAGATTAATCTTCACTATATATATATCACATTAATGCATTAGACTTCAGCAAACATATGCATGCATCTTGTTGTTTTAAAAAATAAAACTAATTTGGATACATTAAATTCGAATTTTCTGGCTCTGCACAGGTGTTTGAATGCTTACTATTGTAGCAAAGAATGTCAGAAGCAGGACTGGCCAAAGCACAAGAGATTCTGCCCACAGCTACGTCTTGTAGCCCTGGATAGAGTCATAGAGTGGCTTTTGTACATAGGTAAATCATACGCATATGTTTGGTAAAAATATTCAAGGTATGAATACACACACATATACATACTGTATATATATATATATGCAGACATATTCATTAAAATAAAAAAATTGATTATAATGATTCGTAAATGTGTGTTCTATGTATGTATCCTCATGGAAGTAAAAAAAATTAATCAATGCCTGACGTACAGCTAACATTTCACAAAGACATAGGAATGACAGACTGGAATGTATGACCATGCCCATAGATTCTCTCTTTGTTTTACATTTTTATATTTTAAAATATTCAGAATAATGACGCTAAGTCTTTTTCCCAATTAAAAATGAAAATGAAATGAAAATTTGCTGCAATTTTTACATCCAAGTACCCTAATTTCAACAAAAAATAGGCATTATTGGACATGCATGATAAGTGACCAGCACTTAGAGTACATTAATATAATGCTATCTTAAACTTTTTTGTTAATCAACTTTCATGTTTTTACTAGGAGATCTTCCATTCCCAACTGCAAAGTGGTCAAAGCCACAGTCTGAAATTAAAAGCTGGAAAGAATGGCTTGCAATGCAGGGGGATCTCACAACTCGACTGGAACCTGTTTTAAATGGAGCCAACATGAAGAACTTGTGGAGCAATGCAGACAGACCACAACCTCACAATGAGGAACTCGTCCAATCCTTGTGGAGGGTCTGCAGTGAGTTTTTCTCAAGGCCACTAACCATTGCTTTAGGTTTTAGGCTGTTTGGACTTGACGTTTATTCTAAACCGCTCACTGTTCATCTGGTGGGAGTGGGTTACAGTGAGACCTTGTCAGCCAGATTGACTGATTATGATGAGTTGAACAAGATGTTCCCTGAGCACCAGGGAATTGAAATTGTTATGATAGGACCGGATGTGATGGATGGTCCCATTGTGAGACCCCCACTGAGATCGTTTGGTCCAAAGAAGAGGGTTTTCATCAGTGCCTACAAGGGTCTCTACCATCATTTCTGGGAGGAGTTGGTAGAGAAAGAAGAAGCAGCTAAGCCAGACTTGGTGGTGGGCTTTCATCCAGGTATGTTATCTATCAGACCTATTCTTAAAAGCTTCATCCAGGATCTGGCAGTCGAATATCTGAAGAAAAAAGAAACAATAATTTTGAAGGAAAGATAATGTTCAAAATCTAACATTCTCGTAGAAAAGGGTTAGTTGTTGAACTGAGGTGTTGATAGTGGTACTGGTGGTGCATAGGTGGGTTAATACATTTTGATGTCTATTTGTATTACTTACACTATACTGTTTAGAGTATTGAAATTTGAGCTTCAGTACTCTGGAGTGATACAACCATCATCAAGTCTCACTTGGAGGCTTATGGTCAGTATCTGCTTGAAAATTTACTGGGGTTTTTTATAATAGGAGAAAA
>JAFBJS010002672.1:2066-45177 GCA_016785265.1 Paraplagusia blochii | reverse complement strand
GATAGATAGATAGATAGATAGATAGATAGATAGATAGATAGATAGATAGATATAGTTTTCACAAATATACAGGGGAAATTTATTTTTTTCTATTTGTTAAAAAAACATAAAAAAACAACAATTAATAAATAGAATGTTTGAGAATGTAAATAGAATGTTTAAAAAAATGTTTAAAAAATGTTTAAAAAAATTGTCTGCATTAGCAGAAGAGTAGATTGTGAGTTGTCATATTAATTTGAATTATTTTATTATAAAAAACTGTAAATTTTTAAGAAATATAAAATATTTAATTTTTATTTTTAATCAAGAGAAAGGTGGCTTTGAACTCATGTGCGTTTGCAACTACAAATAGGGCAAAAGATTTTGGTGGCTATTATCACAGGCAGAAAAGGAAAGATGCTTGCTATAATACAAAATAAAAGCTGGCTTGTCTCTGTAACACAGTGAGACAAAAATAATGCAGCTCCTGAATGCTTCCATGCACTTTAAAAATCCAGGAAGAGCAGCAAGGTAGGTTCCTTTCTTTTTATCCAGATTTTTTGTCCTTCACAATTTCAAGAATGTATACAAAAACAGTGAGGACGGCAAATACACTCCCAATAAAGCCACACAGACATGTCAGGCAGGCGTAGAAGTTATCATAGGTTACAGCAACAGATGTAGTCATGAGTGTGGGGGACATAGCTATCCGTGTGGTGAAGTCCAACTAATTCATGTAAAACATATTGAGGTCAATGTCAAGCTTGTATATTTCAATAAAGAGTCATAATTAGGCAGAAGAGACAAGAAAATACACCGTAGTTCCAGTATGAGTGGCTGCTCTGACCACATAGGCCTGCTAAGATCAATATGACCAAAGACAACATCATCTGAGCCGTGTGTAGCTCAGCACAGACAGCCAACAAAGAAGAAGGTGTAAACACTGCCTGATTTGACTGATTAGTCCCATTTTAATGAAGCAACTCAAAATGCCCTTGTGATGTTTGTGGTGTCCTCTCCAAGGATGAAAAGAAGGAATGAGAGTTGTACAGTTAGTGTAGTTCTCTGTCCACATCTCTCCTTGCACTCCTGACACATGGTTTGCATAAATCTATAAAACACAACTCTTTCACCTCAGCAATCCAGAGAATAAGAGATATGTATCTATTTTTATCTACTTTATCTTTGGACGGGCACTACCCAAGCAAAACCTTCCAAAGCTACAGTAGATTGGGGTATTTCAGCCTTATTATAATAATTATTGTAAAAAAAAAATAGGATCCTTGCCAATATTGAAAGTAAAATCATCCCTTCAACTTCAACTTGTAAGGCAGGTTTGAGGACATTGCCATCTTATATCTGTGTTGAGAAAACCTATTTTGATTAATTGACTTGTGTACCTTAGTCTAACAATTTTTGCAGGTACCTTCACCTACTATCTCTTCTGAACACCAGAATTATCCATCCCATTCTTCTGTACTGCTCTCCACCTGTAATAGATATAAACTGACAAAAATCTCACTTACACGGTTTCCAAAATCATTCACCACCCCATACAAAATATGAGTGATCTCGACCTCAAAGCTGTCACACAGCTCCCTCATTCAACCACCAGCGATCTCACCCATCCCCTCCACCCACACTACACGTTGCTTTCATCCAGCCGCAAGTACAAGACACATTGATGGCGACGGTGTCATGGTTCTGTGGGTGTGTGACTGTTTCTTTAAATGTTTTTCCCCTTTTCTGCGTGTGCATGGTCACATGGGTCTCTGTAATCAAACAGGCAACAGGTCTACCTTTTGCCTGTTTCTTCTGGCCTCCTGGACCGACCTGCTCTTCTGTGGAAACTGATCTCTGTCTGACCTGTGGTAATGTGACCTGTGCTTGTGTTTGACCAGTCTTGATCTCCTGCCCTCCCAATTCGACCTGCCTTCCTTCCTCGTTTACGTCTTGTCTGAGCCCTGGTGTTTGAACTGCATTTCTGTCTTTGACTGCTCTCTTAGTCCTACTGTTCCTGTCCCTGCCTTGTGCAGGAGAGCTGTAGTGTCCAAGCTTGTTGTAATAAAATGTATCAAAATGTCAATCAGTGGTCAGTGTTTTTGTGCAACTGGGTTCACTGCTAAGTTTCTGATAGACAGGCATGCTTCAATAGCGCCATCTCTGCACTCAACAACATCCCATAGTGATTTTGTCTTGGACACTTCCGGAAGTTTATATAACATCTGTCTGTCATTAATGGTGTGTTGCCTGTACCTATTACTCAAAAGCTTTGATCATGTATGGCTTGTATTGTGCTTGGGTCGCCCGACACTGTATGAGTGAATGTACATTTGATTAATGAACACTAGACACTAGAACACAAGGGAGTATGTGGTACATTAAAATACATGACATTGCATTACATGTAGCGGTGACCCTAAAATACTTATCTATAATAAGTGGACCAAAGAAAACAGACAAGGTCATTTCTTGACCTAAGATCTGAAATTAAGTTAAGTTAATAAAGAAGTACGGTATGTGGTACTGTGATCAAATTGTATTCATAAACAGATAGTGTACTTTACTAATGGCAGCCAACCTTTACAAACAATGCCAAATGCTGATACAAGCCAGGTATAGTAAAAATCAGTTTAATGCATTACAACAATCAACTGTGTTCTTTGCCTTTCGGCTTGTCCCTTATTTAGTGGTTGCCAGAGTGATCAGTTTTAAATTTTACCTTGTTTTTTTGTTCATTTTTTACTAACTCCAACCACCTCCATGTCCTCTCTTACTGCATCCATAAATCTCTTCTTTGTCCTTCCTCTTTGTCTCCTACCTTGTAGCACCATCTCAATGATCATCTTACTATCAATGTCCCTCCTCTGAACATGTCCAAAACACCCTTATCCGATTTCTCTAATTTATTTTATTTTGATTTAACATTCAACTGTAATGTCAATTAATGCCAAAAGATGGCAGCCTACATACAGTATGTACATATAAACTGTGCTTCACATCACTACTTATTTCTGTACTCCCTTGGTTCAACTAAAAAAAGTAGAGACAACTTCTAATAAAATAACGTTCAGAGAACATACTAAATTAAAGTTAGTGACCGGAGGTATTTCTTTTATTACCACTCACTTGATAATTGACAGCACAAACACAGGTTTTTAAGCTAATTTACAGATTTTCACTTATGTGTTACCCTGTAAGAAATGAATTAGTCCAAAAACCAATTTGTTACACAATCAACATTTTATTTTTTCATATTATTGTGAAAAAAACAACAACGTGTAATGATTGCTATTGCAGTAAACAATTTTCTTAACATGATTTTTTTCAACATCCACATAAGTCTTGGTCATCCATCCTTAAACCAATTTGAGGATTAAATGATGCAAAATGCAAAAGATACTTCAACAGACACTACAACAGTGGCCCTTTGTGGTCTTAAATTCTACATGGACATAAAATACTGTACACAACACACATAACAATAACTTTTAACACAGAAGGACACTGTACATGATATCCATAGAAAACATAACAAATGCACCACTAAATAATAACAGTAAAAGGGAGTAAACATAAGAGAGAGAGAGAGAGAGACAACAGCAGGAGTGAAGTCAATGTGGGTATGCAAGTCGAAACAGATGGATTCTGAGTTTGGATTAGAGGAGAGATAGAGAGTCAGTATTTTGAATGTCTGGGGAGAGTGCATTCCAGAGTTGGGGAGCAGAGCAACTGAAAGCTGTACTCCCCATAGTACTAAGGCAGGGAGAGGAGAGGTGAGGAGGATAGAGGAGGAGGAACGAAGGGAGCAATGGTGAGGAGACTGGACAGATATGGAGGGGTGTGAGAGTGGATAGACTTAAATGTGAAGAGTATTTTAAAATTGATTCTGAATTGTAAGGGAAGCCAGTGGAGATGCTGTAGTGAAGGGGTGATATAATGGAATGACAGGGTTTTGGAAATAAAAGCCTCCTGTAGTCTCCCGTTGTCAGATGCGGGGAATTGGCCAGAGTGGCGCGCACAGAAGGAGGGAGCTGTCGCAGAAAAATGTGCGGGAAAAGAAAACCGCCCTCGTCTGAACCCAGTAAAGACAGCATATTGTCCATTAAATCTACGGCCGTGCCATCACCCAGTCCGGGCAGGGAAAGGAGCCTGTCAGCTCTCTCCGTGGCGGAGAGACTGTACCTCCGCAACAACAGCCGCTTGAGAGCGTCGTACTTCCCGTGATGTGGTGGAGAGCGCAGCAACTGCATGGCGCGGCGTGTAGATTGCTGGTCGAGGGCTGCGACGACCATGTAATATTTGGCATTGTCCCTGGTTATCTCACGCAGGTGGAACAGCGCTTCAATATGCTGGAACCATGAAGCCGGGTCGCCGTGCCAGAATTCTGGCAACTTCACCACTGCTGTTGCAGAAACCGGCTCATTGCATGTATATATATTGTAGCGAGACGAAGAAATACGTGAGAGACAAGAGTACGTTCAGATCGTCTTTATTGCTTAACATGCAGAACATACTGAAGACAGTAAAATGCGCGCTCAAACTCAAGGGCAGTAACCACACCCCCAACCCCAGGACCTGAAGGGTGAAAGGTGTCCTCTATAGTGCCTGCCACAAGTGAACGTATAACTTATTTCCAGACTCTGAAAATAAGTTATATGTTCTTGGGCAAGTAACTTGCTCAACATTGCTGATACCATTGGGTATTCTTGATTTGGTTTAGTCATTTCAAAATAAGACTCGCTATATGGGCTATATGATCAATTCAAAGAGTTGTGTAACTGTGAATTAATTAGCAGGTACACAATTTGCAAAAGAAAGTCCACTTGAATCAGAAATTACAAGTTTACTGAACTTAACAATAAGTAAAGGACTTTGGAACTCAGCATTTTTAAATTAGTATAACTTTTTAGATGTTTTTAAGTTTACAATACTTATTCCAATTAATTATTTTAAACGTGCAGGTTTACAGTGAGAAAGTTAAAGCTGGATGTCATCCGCATATCAATGAAAATTCTTATTATTATTTAAAGGACTTGAGTTGGATGAACTGCAGTCGGTGAGATATGAGTGAAACCAGTCAAGGGCCGTGGTAGTGAGGCCAATCAAGGAAATGGATGAGGATGAAGTGAGCAATGGTGTCAAAAGCTGCACTGAGATAGAGGAGGATGAGGATGGAGAGTAGGCCATAGTCAACTGCCATAAGGAGGCCGTTGGTAATTTTTTTTTGGACGGCTTCTGTGCTACGTTGCAGGTGGAAACCAGACTGAAATTGCTCATACAGAGAGTTCAGAGAAAGATGGGATTGGAGGTAAGATGCTACGATTTTCTCTAAGATTTATGAGATGAAGGGGACTTTGGAGAGTAGGCACAGGTTGTTAAAGTCAGTTGGATCAGACCCAGGTTTTTTGACTATTGTTGTGATAGTAGCAATTTTTAAAAAAGATGGGACAGTGCCAGAACTGAGAGACGAATTGATTATGGCAAATATGATAGGAAGGCAGAATTTAACAAGGGTTGTGGTAGGGGGTCAAGCTGACAGGTGGAGGAGTTGAGGATGAGGTCTGAGATTTCGGATGCCTCCTAAAGCTGAAAACTACAGAATAATCGGTGCAGGGGAACTATTTCAATGGAGGAGAGAAGAGGGCTGGAGATGAGATGTTTGTGAATTTTATGGATGCATTAAATAATTAGATTTTTCTGTTGAATACAAGTATATGGGGAGAGAGTCCCCAGGTGGTTTGAGGATTTTGTTGAATGAAGAGAATAGTGTTTTGGGGTTTCCTTCGTTGGATTGAATTAAGGTGGAGTAGAAAACAGAATTAGCTTGAGTGATTTGGGTTTTGTATTGAAGTATATGATCTCTCTACATTCCTTTGTGGACGGTGGGACCGTTTTTTTGGAGAGACGCTCTAGAGTAAGGGTATACTGGGGGCAGTGTGTGAGAAAGTGACAGACGGAATTTTAACTGGAGCAATACAGTTCAGGATGTTACACAAACCAATCAAGGCCTCCCTCAAACGTGTAAATTGTAAAATAAATAAAAAAAAGATGGGTGAGCATTAGGGGTGTGACGATTCACTCACATAAGGATCCGATTCATTTTCTCGATTCACAGGCTACGATCCGGTTCGATTCGTTTTTTGAATCTTGAATCTTGTGACTGCTAAGGTTTGTTGGACCTCCAGTGTATTCCATTGTCGCTCTATAAAGTCAGACAAAGACAAATTGCATCGCTTTTATCTATCTTTCTTGAAAAAAAAAAAAACAAAAAACAAATGATGTCCAAACTTTCAATTTTGAATGAGAAACACTTTGTTTGACAAGTTTTGTCTGTGTTGTCCGCCATGTTGCTCAGAACAGAGTAAAACCCACAACCTGAACTCCAATCAAATCAGCCCACGTCAGTTCACACCCCCCAGGAGACACACCTCCAGTCAGACATGTGAGAATAGATGTATATACATTATGTGTCTATTGGCTTGCCGCTGTAGTGGGCGGAAGCGGCCAATCTCGCGTCCATGTCCAACCTCACTTGTGGGCGGAGCCATAGAGCAGGAAATCGATTCACATGCAAAAATCAGAACCATCGGACCGTTATACAGCATTATCGATTGTTTAGGGCTTGTTGGACCAGTGCACTCGGGGCGTCTATAGGTCACAGACGAATAATCAATCCAAAAGATTAATTTGCACACTCCTAGTGAGTATGTTAGAGGTATTGATTTGAATGATGACTGCTGACTTTATATTTAAAGATTTAAAGATCTTAGGTAGGCGTTTACCTATTTCCAGAAGAAAATAGGTTAACATTAGGTCTACACAGGAAGTATAGTCTGCTCTGGGCACTCTGTCATCAGCAACAACCGGGGTCTGTTCAGTGACAGGCTCCTCCTTCCAAGGAGCCGGACCAATAGACTCAAAAACTCCTTTTTGCACCAGGCGATGAAACTGTTTAACTCACTCTGGGCCGGGGGGACAAATGACTGTTGGACAAAGGAGGACATGCAGTAACTTCTCAATATTTTGAAGTGCAATAAACCACAAGACTGAAAAAAACAAGTTGTACTAACACCACTACCCACTTTATTTATCGTTTAATCTACCTTACTAACCTGACATTCCATTAACATACCCAGGTCTTATTTTAGTTTGCCATTCTCAACTCTTTTACCATCATGCTGTGCGTGCTCTGCCACTTTTTTCAGCTAATAATCAAGCAATGGTGTTGAAGTAAGAATCAGTTATGGCACACTAAAAAGCATTTCTAACATACATGGTGTGTGATGTGGGTCGACTAGCAACTTGTTCATCTGACACTGTGTTCACTGTGTAACACGGACTTCACATTAAAGATAGGGAACAGCACAGGAGCAGGTACCTGCCAAGTTTGGAACTAGTTATCGATTAGATCTTGGACTACTTATATCTCCTCAAACTCCTCAAAAAGTTCCTCTTCCTTCCCCCCAAAGTAAACAACAAGGCAGCAGACAACTACATCTCTTCTTCTTTCTTCTTCTCCTTTCGGCTAATCCTGTTTTTCAGAGGTTACCACAGTGGGTCAACAATTTCCATCTCACCCTGTCCTCTGTATCCTCAACTCTAATTTGAACCACCTCCATGTCCTCCCACATCCATAAATCTCCTTATTGGTCTTCCTCTTCATCTCTTTCCTGGTAGCTCTATGTCTTGCATTCTTCTCTAAATATAACCACTGTCCCTCCTCTGAACATGTCCAAACCATCTTAATCTGGCTTCTCTAGCTTTTGCTCAAAACCTTCTTGTCTGTGTTGTCCCCCTGCTTACCTTGTTCCTTATCCTGTCCATCCTTGTCACCCCCAAAGAGAATCTTAGCATCTTTAACTCTGCCACCTCAAGCTCTGCCTCCTGTCTTCTACATATTCCTAGTGTCTCTAGTCAATACATTATGGCTGGTCTCACAACTGTCCTGTAAACCTTTCTCTTCACCTTAGCTGACACCCTTCTATCACAGATCACTCCAGAGACCTTTCTCCAGTTGTTCCACCCTGCCTGTACTCTATTCTTCACCTCTCTTCCACAGTATTCACTGCTCTAAACAATTGAGCCTAAGTATCTAAACTCCTCCACCTTCTCCACCTCTGCTCCTTGTAACCTCACCACTCCACTGTTCTCCTTTTCATTCACACATATACTCTGTCTTGCTACGACTGACCTTCATTACTCCTTTCTCCAGTCCAAACCTCCACCTCTCTAGGTTCTCTTCTAGCTGTTGCCTTTTCTCACTTCATATCACAATGTCATCTGCAAACATCATCGTCCATGGAGACTCTTGTCTGACCTCATATGTCAATCTGTCCATCTCCAGAGCAAACAAAAAGGTGGCTCGGGGCTGATCCTTTATGAAGACCCACCTCCACCTTAAAGTCTTCTGTCCCTCCAACAGCACACCTCAACACCGTTGTGCTGTTCTTATACATATCCTGCTCCAGTCTAACATATTTCTCTGCCACTCCTGACTTCCTCATACAAAACCACAGTTCCTCCCTTAGCACCCTGTCATAAGCCATCCTCAAGGCAAATTTTGCATCAGTGGTACTCTTTCTGGACATAAAACCATACTGTTGTTCGCAAATGCCCCCTAGTGGCTGGCTACTTTTCTGAGGACTTCAATTGTTTTGTGCTATTTCGGAAAAATGATTAAAAAGGATCAAATGAAAAATCTAAGTAAATATTATCTAAATGGATGATTGCCAAGAAATTGCATTTCAAAGAAAGTGTCAATTCTTTCCCCACCTTGACAAGCATGTCCTTGATCTGCCTGATTCTGGCTCCTGTAGCTCCACCCCTTGATGAGACTACTTCCATCAGTTTTAGGGTGCAATGGTCTAGTTTGGCCATAAATATAGATTCAAAAGAAAGGTGGTATTTCTTTTGAATTCCTCATTAATCTGTAGACCGGACAAACCAATTATTGTGATTAGTTTCTGTAGTAGAGTGAACTCTGAAATACATTATCTTTACTAGCGGGTCACATCGACAACAAAGTTTGCTTGAAGGGCCGGTTGTGAATGTAATACCGTACCTGTCTCTTATACACATCTTAAATTGGCTACTAAACAATCACTTATATCTAAAGTATAAGAGAAAGAAAAGTACCAAATAATGCAGTCCAGCACAACAAGGTCACTGATTGCAGGGGCCTCATAAATTATCTCTTGCCTTTGGTGGGAGCACCTCTTGGTCATTTTCTCAGCACAGCATCTTTTTAGGCTTCTAAACTTTTTTTTTTTTTTTGCTGGANNNACTGTCCTGTAAACCTTTCCCTTCACCTTAGCTGACACCCTTCTATCACAGATCACTCCAGAGACCTTTCTCCAGTTGTTCCATCCTGCCTGTACTCTATTCTTCACCTCTCTTCCACAGTCTCCACTGCTCTGAACGGTTGAGCCTAAGTATCTGAACTCCTCCACCCTCTCCACCTCTGCTCCTTGTAACCTCACCATT
This sequence comes from Paraplagusia blochii, assembly GCA_016785265.1. NCBI lineage: Eukaryota > Metazoa > Chordata > Actinopteri > Pleuronectiformes > Cynoglossidae > Paraplagusia > Paraplagusia blochii. The sequence continues at coordinate 35,712 of JAFBJS010002672.1, read as the reverse complement.
CCACTGTTCGTCTTTTCATTCACACATATACTCTGTCTTGCTACGACTGACCTTCATTCCTCTTCTCCCCAGTGCAAACCTCCACCTCTCTAGGTTCTCTTTTAGCTGTTGCCTGCTCTCACTGCAGATCACAATGTCATCTGAAAACATCATCGTCCATGGAGACTCCTGTCTGACCTCATCTGTCAATCTGTCCATCTCCAGAGCAAACAAAAAGGGGCTCAGGGCTGATCCTTTATGAAGTCCCACCTCCACCTTAAAGTCTTCTGTCCTTCCAACAGCACACCTCACCACCGTTGTGCTGTTCTCATACATATCCTACATCAGTCTAACATACGTCTCTGCCATTCCTGACTTCCTCATACAAAACCACAGTTCCTCCCTTAGCACCCTGTCATAAGCCATCCTCAAGGCAAATATTGCATCAGTGGGCATAAAACCATACTGTTGTTCGCAAATGCCCCCTAGTGGCTGGCTACTTTTCTGAAGACTTCAATTGTTTTGTGCTATTTCGGAAAAATGATTAAAAAGGATCAAATGAAAAATCTAAATAAATATTATCTAAATGGATGATTGCCAAGAAATTGCATTTCAAAGAAAGTGTCAATTCTTTCCCCACTTTGACAAGCATGTCCTTGATCTGCCTGATTCTGGCTCCTGTAGCTCCACCCCTTGATGAGACTACTTCCATCAGTTTTACGGTGCAATGGTCTAGTTTGGCCATAAATGTAGATTCAAAAGAAAGGTGGTATTTCTTTTGAATTCCTCATTAATCTGTAGACCGGACAAACCAATTATTGTGATTAGTTTCTGTAGTAGAGTGAACTCTGAAATACAGTAGAACAAATGCAGATACTATACTGAACTCACAAAGTCCCTTCCCCTAAGAGTGAGTTGGAATTGTAGAGTTAAACACTAAAACAAACAGTTGTTTCCTAAAGAAACCTGAAAATGTAGTAAATTGGCTAATAAACAATCACTTATATCTAAAGTATAAGAGAAAGAAAAGTACCAAATAATGCAGTCCAGCACAACAAGGTCACTGATTGCAGGGGCCTCATAAATTATCTCTTGCCTTTGGTGGGTGCACCTCTTGGTCATTTTCTCAGCACAGCATCTTTTTAGGCTTCTAAACTTTTTTTTTTTTTTGCTGGAGCCTGCCCATGTGCATGTTTGTGCATGTGCTAGAAGGTCCCATGCTTCTAAGCATGATATACTTAAATATTCACCAGCACATATTCCTGCGATTTACATCTCGTGTCTTTTCCTATCGTTATTTCAATGAATATTCACATTAATCCATCTCATCCACTGAAAGAACCACTCTAAAACAGGATAAAAGAAACAGTCAGTGGAATTATTGTACATAAATTGTAATTCTTTCTTCAAAGCTCCAAATCTCTTTGATTTCCTCATCCTATCTCAACTTTTTTTAAAGAGCCTATTTTATATGTTAATGGTCGATGTTAATGTCTTAATATCTTGCAAGTCAGTGCTGCTGAGTCAGTGAAGCTCCTTCGAAATAAAAGCCTCGCAGTTTGGTTAAATGCATCATTCACACTTTACCACAGTGTTTCACGCCCATTTGCGTATTGCCTATATCGTTTACCAAAAAATCGAGATGGTTGTTGTATATTATTATGGTTAGACTGTTATTATTGTTATAATAATAATTTTCTTCTTTCTTCTTACCTTTTAGCTTGTCCCTTTTTTAGGGATTGACACAGCAAGTCAACATTGTCCCTCTTACAATGCCCTCTGCATCTTCAACTCTAACTACAACCTCCGTGTCCTTTTTCAGTGCATCCATAAATCTCCTCTCTGGCCTTCCTCTATGTCTCTTACCTGGCAGTGTCATCGTTAGCATTCTTCTACCAATATAACTGCTGTCTCTCCTCTGGACATGTTCAAACAATTTTAATCTAGTTTCACTAGCTTTTTCTTCTATCCTTCATGTCTGTGTTGTCCCTCTTATCACATTATCCCTGATCCCATTCATACTAGCCACCCCAAGTTCACCATCTTGAACTCTTCCAGCTTCCAGCTCTGCCTCCTGTCCTCTGCCTATTGCTAGTGTCTCTTAACCATACATCATGGCCGGTCTCACAACTGTTCTGTAAACCATTCTCTTCAACTTAGCTGACATTCGTCTTTTACAAATAACACTTTTCTCCAGATGTTCCATCCTGGTCAATTTGTCACCTCTCTTCCATAGTCTCCACTGCTCTGAAAAGTTGATTCCAAGCTCTCCACCTTAACCACCTATGTTCTTTGTAGCCTCACCATTCTACTGTTTTTCCTTTTATTCACACACGTACTGTGTCTTGCTACAACTGGCCTTTAAGTCTTTTCTCTCTAGGTTCTCTTATGCCTGCTCTCACTGCAGATCACAATGTCATCTGCAAACATCTTTGTCCATGGAGACTCCTGTCTGACCTTAACTGTCAATATGACCATCACTAAAGCAAACAAGAAGGGGCTCAGGGTCGATCCTTTACACAGTCCAGTCTCCATCTTAAAGTCTTCAGTCCTTCCAACAGCACACTGTTGTGCTGTTCTCATACATATCCTGCACCAGTCTAACATACTTCTCTGCCACTCCTGACTTCCTCATACAAAACCACAATTCCTTACTTGGCACCGTGTTATGGGCCTTTTCTAAATCTACAAAACCCAATGCAACTTCTTCTGACCCTCTCCGTAACTTTCTCAAGGCAAATATTGCATCTGTTGTACTCTTTCTCAGCATAATGTTGTACTTTTTTCACCATATAATTACTAGAAAATCTCTTCCTCTTTTCGCAAACTGGCCTCAACTACTCTTCCTGAATCTCCTTTGTATGGCTCTTCAACGTTATCTCTCTGTAATTATTACAACTTTGCACATCACCCTTCTTATAAATAGACAAAAGAACACTAATCAGGCATCTTGTGTGTCTCTAATATTCTATGGAATGACCTAGTGAGAAAATGTACCGCTACTTGCCCTAACCACTTCCATATCTCCACTGGTATGTCATCGGGACCAACTGCCTTTCCACTCTTCATCCTCTTCAGGGCTTTTCTAACTTCATCATACCTAATCCAATCTAAATTCTTCCTGTTAGAATGTGGCTGCCCATCATTTTCCTCATTCAACAGGTATAATTATTATCTCTACTAGTTAGTTTAGGCCCTATGTATCGTCTACATGTGTCAGAAGGATGAGTGACGATTTTCTGCTCATGTATTAATCTTTTTATAATAAAACAAAAAATTTGAACCTATTTGTGTATTTGTTTGTATTTTTGATGGAACAATACAACATTGTTTCAGAAAGTCTGGGTTGAAATTGATTTCTATTAACTATGTTTTAACTATGGCTCAGATATTACTCAGTAAACAATAATATACCATTATTAATCTTAAATAATGGCCTATGGTTTAATAATAATGTCTATTGGCTTTGGTTGTGAAGATTTGTGACTTTGGGTTTCCAGATATAATTCTGAGAAACACTGCAATATGGAACAAGTGGGACACACACACATACACACACAAAAAATATACTTTTTATGAGGAGGGGAATAAAAAGAATGTTTGAGAACCACTTTACTAGGAGCCATATTGACATTATTATTGACTTTCATTTGACATTTTTCTGTTCTAAAAGCTACTTCTTCAGACTGAACATGGTCTGTATGAATTTATGGGAAATTGGTCTCACACAACAATACGACGACTACTGTACGAGTCCGGTTGGTCAAATAAAAAGACCTCAATTGAGACTCAGAGGCTGACAGGGGCTCCTCAGAGCCAAAAGAAATGGCTTATGCAATGACAAAATCCAAATGATGATGAGTGTTACCAGTGTGTTTTACATGGCGGGCAATTTATTTCTCACCTATGTCTGCAGTGGTATGCTGCCTTAATACTGCATATAAACATTTTGGTTTAATCATGGCTAAGGATACTTTAATGATGAAAAAAAAAACAGCAATAGAAAACTAATCACAATACAGCCACAGCTCCGACATTATTATTATTATTTACTCATTATATGTGTTATGGGTTGGTGTTTTGGACCTGGGAGACTTCTTAAAGGTAGCAGGGAAGTGTCTCTCCTGTTTTGAAAAAGTGATAGTTGATATTGGAAGTTTGGTATTGACTAAAATTGGAAAATTGATATATCTTTTTGTACACTGTTGAGCTGTACACATCCTTTTAGTAAATCTGTACACTCAACAGTATTGTTTGTTAACCATCTCCTGATTTTTCTTCCTCTGTTAAATTGATTATTCTTGTGCTCCACTTGAGTAATTCCATCCCCTCTAATGATAAAAGTTCAGTTTGTCTTGTATGTTTTAATTCAGAAATGTAAGGTAACTAAAAATTTGTCTTTACTCTCTGTGATTAGTCCATAACTAATCGGCCCCCGTCTCCAATGTAGCGGCACAGAAAGCATAACTAATTATTAACTCTATTTTTATTAATATTTTATCAATAGTCCAGGTTTAAGAGGAACTAAAACATGAATAGATCAACACTATGTGTTTAACAGTCAGGCTGTTGTTTCCCATTTCAGTGGATTAATTTTTCCCTCTGGCAAGCAACAGAGCATTTCAGGGGATAACCAGTTGACTTAACTCACTATGAAAGTATCAGCACCACTTCACTGTCTGGTTTCGTCACTTCAACACAGCCTTGCTTCTGTACTCTATGCTCTTAGCTCTCTGACTCGCTCTGTCATGAGAGGGTGTGGAGACTTGAGTGCCAAGAGATCTTCGAATAGCAAAGCAAGAGGGGAGAAATAAAAGGAACTGGCAGTACTAGTCAACAGTCTTCCCAGAGCAGAGAGGAGACGCAGAAATAACCATGCCAGAGGCCCCGGCAGGTATGAATACTTTCTCCCTGAAAGCAAGAGTTATTGAAAATAGGTCTGAAAATTGGCTTCTGTTGCCATTCTGTGCCGTAAGTAGGGAGTTTGGAGTTTGAATTAAGGAATTATATTGACGATTTCAGCAAATGCTAAACATTTGACAGTTACATATTTTTTTTATCATTTTGCAAGAATAACAACATTTTATCATTTCATATTGCAAGCTGTATGATGTGGATTTTACATTTTAATATCTAAAATTTGTGTGTGCATGTGCGCATTTATGATTCTTCTTTATGAAGACATGTATATATGTGTGAATGATGACGTAACTAAAAAGAATGTTGGTGACAACAGATGACATGGTGACCAGAGGGTTCCACTAAAGTTTTCAGAGCATGGACCCCTGAAACAGGCACATATCCAATTTCCATTTAGAAATGGATCCTGTCATGAATCTTCTGCGGGAACCATCACACCATGACTCTGAATATGACAAAAAATTATGCTCAGGATCTGCGTCAAGATTTATCTGATTATCTTTAGGGGAATAATTGAAATAAACAAACATTTTTTATATAGGCTTCTTTTTAAGTTTCTTCTAAATCTTTACAAATAGTCACATTCCTCTTGTCTTAGATGTTATTTTCCTAATCATCTTGGTGTAATGATGCACAATATGTATTCTGTCAAATAAAATGCTTCACTGCAATGACCAGAAGCCAGTATCCAATTGCAGATGGGTGTCACTGAAATCTGTCACACATCTCAACAGGGTTTCCCCATCTATAGAAGCCTAGGTGGCCATTATAAATATCAACATTTTTTTAACAGGAACCTAATATTTTCTGTCTTACTCTCAGAACTCAGGCAGTGCTTAAATTGTGGAACATAAATGGTTACCAACCCTAACCCTAACCCCATTTAAAAAGATGTTCTCTAGGGCTATTTACCCCGGTGTCATTGTGTCATTTCATCATCTAACTTAATGAATTTATTTTTCTTTAATTTATACACACACAATATCCATTATGCATTATAAATAATATATATATATATATATATATATATATATATATATAATATATATATATATATAAAACTTTGCACATGACCACTTTATTTTATATATAATATCAGCTAATTTTATTTTTACCACAGAAACATAATCAGGCTCAACTATAATTCACCTTATGAAGCTTCAATAATATCCATGTAATATGGATATGATACTTCTTGCTTACTGTCTGCCCCACCCCCCCACACTACCCTACCATAGCCAAACTCCATTTAAAGCCACAGATAACTCAAAGTATTTTTCTTGTCTTTAAAACTCCCTTTAAAACTGTTTTTATGAATTGAGCTGCTTACTAAACAAATAATATTTAATTATGATTTTATGATTTTCTCAAAATTGTGTCAATGGCAAGTGTCACTTTATTTTCACTGATAGAACCCACCCAGCCAAAGGCTATTTATACACTAACTGGATAACCTGTGACCTTACTTTTTTTCTTCCTCATAAGTACATTGATTGAGTCAAACATATCAGGTTCTACCAGAACCCTTCATGCTACGATAAATCATGCATGCAGTGTGTCAGTTGTGTTGTCAAATTTTCCTTGTGCTCAGCATGGCCTGCATTCTCCCCCTGTGATCCTCAACACATAGCAGCCTTTTTCAAAATGGCAGGGAGTGATCATATGAATTGAAGGGCAACATTCCTTTTTATCACTATAACCATACAGTAAAGTACTTTGGGTTTGACTCAAAGTCAAGCTGATTGGATTGTTTCTGCTCCACGTTTTGACTTAATTGCCAAATACTGCTACCGGTCAGCATTGCTATTGTGTACCTCATTTGCCAATTGTTTGTATATCTCTTTTCAAATCCTTAACAAGTCCTTAACAAGTGTTACCACCAGTTACCATAAAGAAAAATGTGTTATCTCTGAAAGATACATACAATATATAAATAACAATATTTTCATGCAATATTTAAAAAAAATAGCATTGTTTCATCACGATCATCAACGATTAGTTACAATATTCTGTATTGGAGACAGAATCAAACTGAAGGAAGTTCGACAGTGTAAAAAAAGTGATTTCAAATTAATATGCAGGAAACAATTGTTGGCTCAGAAATGTCTGAGTGCAGTTAACAGCATATAAAATAAAGCATCTGGAGTCAAAATGTACAATTTTATTGAAAAGTCAATATTATAGCAGTTGATATTAATAATGTAGCATGTACAAAAATGTAGATATAAATGTCGTCATAAAGTCTACATGTGAAGAAAATGTACAGAATGTGAACAAAGACAGTTGTTTGCAATGGTGCACATCTGAGGTGTTAGTTGGTTGCACCAAGAGGTATCTGAGGTAACTAAGCATAATATAGAATATTATTTAGCCATGTGATGTAATTGTTTAGTGCAGATGGTCAGTATCTGTCAACAGGAAGGGTTGGCATTGGCAGGAAGGGTTCTGCAAGAGGCAAGTTTATTTTAGGGTAAAGTTGATTTCATGTTTGCTGGGGGTGATGCCCTGTTGGGAGTTAATTGGAAACGACTAGTTCCAATAGTAGAGCACTTACTCTGCAAGCAGACATGGTTTCGTTTCAAGAGGAACGAAATATATATCTTATGACATCTCATAAGATGTCATTGCAACCTATGATTTGCAATCACATACTAAATGCTGCCTCCTGCGGCTGCAAAAACAATTATTATCGTTATTGAATAGTTACAAGTGAAATCAACGTCCCTTTACTTTATATGTTTAATTATGTATTAAAAAATCGAGAAAAAGGTTGACACACATTTGGTTGATCATGTTAAATGGCATTTTCTTTTTATATGCGCTTATAATACAGGAGTAAGTTATAAAGAATAAGTCAATGGTTAACAACTGGGACTGGTTCTAGGTGCTAAAATTGTGGTAAGTTTACGAGATAAACATTAGAAAGTCATACCGATGTTGAATGTTGTGAGTATAAGTGTTGATATGCTGTGAAAGCAGATCCATGTGACTGATACCTGACCACATCCACAGCAATGTTGATTATGTTGGTCTCTAGGCTTAAGAAGAAAATGGACGAAAAAAAATATTTTCTTTAGGCCTCTGCTAGATCTGAAAAAGCAATTAATCTATTTGTCTCCACAACTGTTGCTCAAATCACACTGCACCATTCTATGGGCCTTTCTATAGCCCACTGTAAGTTATGTGCTATGTGCAGTAACGTGCTCAGAGCAACCTGGCAGTTGTTTGATTCCAACCTGAAACTGGACCTTAATTGCGAGGTCACAGCTAATAAATTTATATAGTATATAATAAACTTTATATAGTATAGGACATTGTGATCTACAAGCACACTTTATCAAAATCCAGTTTGTCTTAGCAGATAATTGGCTAAATTTACTAAATCACTTGGGTATAAATAGCATTGAAATTACACCAATTATGAACGTTGACATTTTGTTATTAATAACTACATGAGTAGTTTAAGATTAAGTAATTAAGAATAAGAAGTAAAGATGAAGTTGTCTTCCCTAAAATTATTGGAAACTTCAGGCAAGGATAGAGCAAAAAGCGACTCGGTCCAGCTATTCAAGGGAACAGTCCTCATCGTAAGACACCGTGGTATGACTTAAGGGAGATCACAAGACACCAACCTTGGCCTTTATCATTGCCTGCTGTGACCCCCACAAGGACAGTCTCCAGGGTGGGTATAATATATCAGTGGAGAATTTTCTCCTACCCAAATTAACTTGAAACAATAACGTGAAGTCCAGAATTGCAGGCACCCGAGCCTAAACTAATAGGACTCCCTGTTGTTACTTAAAAAGATCAGCTACTTAAAAAGATCAGCTTTCCAGCTTTCTCAGGCCACATTCCAAACATGCACAAAACTGTGCCTGTGTATGTCTGGTGTGTTCATGCACGGAGATTTTTTTTGGGACCTTGACCTCAGACTGCTGGACTGCAGCTAAGGTTATGGTTACGGTATCAAGTTCAAAGATCTGTTAATGTGGTAGCAGAACTTAGATTTACAGACCTGGGTTACCTCATGATCTGACCTTGTAGAAAATACTTTCAAATGGATTTAAAATTCAGTCTTGATACACTATACACCCCAAATGATGTCCAACATGTGCTATATTTTCATTGTTTTTTTTTTTCTGTTTCTGTTTTTCAGCCAAAACTGAGGGCAAAGGTGAGTCCGCTGATTGATCGCTAACCTTTTGTGTGCTGCCAGTGACTTCACTGTTACCTGATAATTGCTCTCACGTTTCCACCTTGGGAACTGTTGATATTTTGTGCTATATTTGTGCTAGTTCAAACATTTGCATGTGCTTACTGTAGTTATTTATTTGTCACTTTTGAGTCTGTGTGTCTCAAAGATTTTGGATTATTTTAATCAATAATTATTTTTAACAATAGTGGTTATGCATCATGCTGATTAAAATATTTACAATCAAAACCCATCCTATAAAGTTATTACTACAGCTGCTTTGTAAACATCATGTATATGTTATTAATATCTCAATAAACTGAGAAAACGTACCACAATTACGTAACAATTAAATCAGATAATTGTATAGGTGACTCCTTCTGGTTAATTTTAACATATAGGTCTATTTCAGGTTGTGATTTGATACTGGTGTGGCTTTTATCCCTTGCACACTGACATGATCTGTTTCTTCAGCTGTTGCTGTGACTCTAACGTTAGTGTTCCAAACAGGGCACCAGCGTATTGAATTCATTTGCAATGCTTGAATCTGATTCCTCCAGTCAGTGGTGCCAGCTGATAAGGGAGAGGGAGATTGACTGTATTTTCAATGGATTTAGGTGAATGCTCTGATGACCACTAATCCTGGTGCTGCACCTGTGGCTGGTGGCAGTGGGAGAGTTTTCCTCACTGTTGTCCTACATTGTCTAACATTTGACAGGAGTATCCAACTTGAACAGAGTCCTTGACCACTCTATTTTGTTAAGCACTGTCCTTTATGTATTATTTTATTATATTTTTAAGACTTTTCTGCTGTGAATAGGTGCTTTTTTGAGTCCTCTTCCTTTTCCTGTTTGTTTTTTATATATGCTAAAATGTCCTGTCTCCCCCCTGTCTCCTGGATGGGAGACAGGGGAAGCAAAAGAACCCAACCACTTGCTTTTTCTAACTTGTATGTGAGGCTTAGCAGCAAGGGGAGGGCAGCGATCCTTATCATCATTGAGCTCATCACATCATCACCAGCTCAACCTCCATTAATCACATAACTCCTATCCTGTATCAACATAACTGGCTTCCCATTAAATGCAATGTGATTTGCAAGGTTCTGTGTCTCACTTAGAAGCCCGTCGACAATCTCACCCCTCAGTATCTTGTTAACATCCTCTGCATTAACACTCCTGACCACATTCTGTGGTCTTTTGCTTTATCTTTATCTTATCATGTTATTTATACCTCTTGACCCTATAATGCCCCCTCCACTGAACCACATAACTTAAATCTATTTTGTTTTGTCCTTTCTTATATTGCCTTAGACCATTTTATTATATTTTATCTCATTAAGATACGGCATTTTCATGAAGAATCTTAAAAAAAAAAATTAACATATATTTGAATATTGGCAAAAAATGAATGGTGCACTGCTCAGTGAAGGTTGTTTATGGGTGCCAGATAAGTAGATGAGTCATGGGGGAACAGTCTGAGCAGAAACACCCAGACTTCACTTTCCCGTGTGACTTTCTCCAACTCTTCTCTGGATATCCCGAAGTGTTTCCAGTGAAGCTGACAGACATAGTTGCTCCAGCATGTCTTGGTCTTTTTATGGGTCTCCTCCCTGTGGGACACGGAAATGAGCACCTGCTATGGCAGGCATCCGGGGTAGCATATGAGGTAAATGCCAAAACGCCACCTCAGTTAACACCTCTTTATGTAGAGGAGCAGTGGTTAAACCTTGAGTCCTACCCCCGGTTAACAAACCTCTCACCCCATCTCTAAGGGCCTAAACCCCTCGCCACCCTGCAGAGGAAGTTCATTTGGTCCACTTGTATCTGAGGTCTTTTCTGTTGGTTCCAAAATTCATGACCATAGGTGAAGGGGGAACATTGCTTTCAATGTAACATCTAAAGCTTTGCTCTTCAGCTCAGCTCCTTCTTCACCATGACATATATGCCTGTAAATCCCATGTTCTCCTTCCCCAATGCAAACAACCAAAGTTACCCAAACCCTCCCACCTAAGGCAGGTGCAGTTCTTCTCTTTCCTGCCACTTTTCACTTAAAAGATTTAGGAGATGCACATATTTTGTTAGTTGCACCATATGGGAATTCTCCCTAAGTACAGTAGTAGCAACCTTTTGTTGTTCATATTATTTCATTAATGAAAGAACTAAAAATAATTTTCAATACATTAATAAAAATTATTATAATAGTTTCTGTTTTTTTCTGGGCGGAGGTTTTTACAAATAGGCACAATTTCACTTTTGTAAGTGATGGTCTCATTGTAGTCCATTCCTGAGTTCTAGTTTTCTGTATGACTTAAGTTTTATTCGTTTTTTTTAGATCAATCCCTTCAAGATGGAGGTAAGGCAACATTCTAAGCGCTGAATGTTTAACTTAACAAAACTATGTATCAATGCACTGTATCAGTGCATACATGGACAACAATGTGTGGAAAAGATTGTACTTGCATGAGTTTTGTACTGATTTTTTTTTTTTTAAATAGTGCGGTAAAGTAGTGACTTCCACTTTGTATTGTTGAATATTCAAATTCCTCTCTACCAAAAACATGTCTTCATTATTTGATTTAATACTTTAAATGTGTAGCTCGGTGACTCTGAGTGTTTGTATTACGGTTTTAGTTTCACATGTGAATGCCTGATGTTTTTCATCACTTGACTGATACTTACATATACTTTATAAGTATATGATGTGTGTTACCTAACCCTAATAGGACCGTTTCACATTCAAACTGCGTGCTATTAGGATGTTAAAATGTTTTATCCCAAATGACTCAATGTCAAGTCCTTTGCCTCTCCACCTGTATATCTCGGCTGGCCTGTATGTCTGTACATTATCATTTAATGTAGGGTCCATTTAAAATATGATTTCCAATTTAGTTTATTTCATATTGTAGGGTATGTGCCAAATAATTATTATTTTCATAATTTTCCTTTTATTCTTTAAAATATTATTACTGATTATTGAAATTGCAGTGTCTTGAAATTATTGGGGATCAGTTAGTAACCAAAATGCAATGGAACTAATTATTGTCATAAAAGTTTTCCATGGACTTCTGGGGTTTTTGGCCTTGATTTACGCATTTAAGGTTTTGGTAAAGAATTTTTGTTTTGATGCATCTCTATTAAAAACCCTGATGTGATTTCTTAGGTCATGAAGTCCTTAATAGAATTGACTTTTTATTCCTTTGTTTCCAGTTCCTCCTTTAGTTTTGACATTTTTGTGCTTTCATTGTTCTGCACATCTCTGCACTACTCAAGATAGATCCATATTTCATCGTTATGCTTATTTAGCATATTTAAATGCACATTACTTTCAAATGTTTGGTCCACATTTCACCTGCTATTACAGAGTTGCTCTCTTGTTGTGCCCTGACAGTAAATTATTAGAATCTGAAATCAATTGAGTGTATTTTGATACAGTAGATAATATACAGTAAATAACCTAAATAATATAATCATATATTTAGTTACTCAATACAGACAAGTACCTGGTGGTATTTCATGCAGAAGAAAGGGGAAAAAATCCTCTTGTCAACACTTTTTTTTTTCCACTCTTTTGTGTCCCTGCATGGCATTTCTGTTTTTTCTATGTTGAGTGTTACAACAACTGCTCACCACTGTTGCATTGTGTATCAGCAATTCACTTTCAGCTGCTATTTGTTTTTAGCTTTTTGTGCTTCTTTGTCTGCAACAGAGTCAGAGACTGATGGGGATGGTAAGAAAAACGTATAATGCGATTGCATGGCATTTTTCGTACACTACAATGTTGTTGATTCACAAACCAGCATCACTAGAAAAAACATGAAGTACAGTTTATGGCACGTTGACAAAGGCTTCATGTCTAACTGGGATTGAAACAGTTTCTTCCTTTTGTTGTTATCTACATCAGCACAGTGTATTTGATTTTAAAAATTAACATAGGACCTCAGTCCTGTTGGTTTTAGTTTAACAATTAAAATAATGGTGAAACTACTTCATGGAGTAACTTAATTTTTAAAACAGTATATGAAATTTAATTTATTTCCTAAATGTGGGATTTTTGTTGTCAGGTACATTGAATTCTTCCCATACCTGCAAACCTTTGGAGAAATTTGTAATTTAGATAATAAAAAAATAATAATTTGTGTGAATTGTGCAGACCTGAGGAGTTATTTTGGTGCTTATATAATACCTTCCTTTGATATTGCCACCTTAACAAGAAAAAACAATTTGGTCAAATGACTGTTGTTCAATTATCACCAATTACAATCACCATAAACAGTTGTGTGGTTTCTTTCCACTCTGTCAGACTTACATTAATGTCTGCAATGTTGGTTATGAGTTTATTTTACTTACTGCCCGAGGGGGCGTGTGGGGTGGGGTTGGTAATGGAGAGATGGCTATAAGGCTTATTTTGCCATTAGACACACAAGTTGTCTTAAGTAAGACAAACTTATTTTACTAGGCAAGATATGATCAATAGCATAACCATTTGTTTTGTTTTGAAAACTGATTCAGATTAGAAGAAATAGTTGCATCCTTTTGCCTCCTGATTATACATTTGTGACACTAGTCAAAAACACTTGTAACGCTTGTAAAAAAGCGGGTAGTGAGCAGCAGTAATGAAAGCACCAGCTCTGGTGGATCTTATCTGTCACTATGTATGTATGAATTCCAGTTTTAGAAAATACAAACAATGTTAATAAAAAGAAGAAAACATAATTTTTCAAGATTTTAAGCATTATTTGTGACTTAAAGCTAGATTGTTTGTGGTACCAATATGATTTTACAAGAAAGATTACAATCCTACTAGGAGGTGTTTGACGTGTTTGTGTTTACTTGAGGCCTTTGTATGATTAAAAAGACAAAGAAAAAAAATTCGAGTTTTAACTAACCAAAAAATGTAGTTCTTTTAAACCATGGTGGTATGACTGAAAGCCATGGGAACTATTTGCACATCTATCTCAACAAGTAGGATATTAGTTAGTTGTATCTACTGGTGATCAAAAGTGATTTAGAAATCAGTTAAGTTATTATAAGGTCAATGATAAAAGGTAGAAGCTTTTGTTTTTCATTTACAATGTACAACTCACTACATAAATGAGACAATAAAAACTAGTTTTATCTAAACAAATACACAGACATGCCATATATCATTTTAAAACTAATACCCTGCTTATCACTCTTTTTTCTTTCTTTGTCCTACCTCATTGAATGACACTGTGCCCAGTGTATTTGGCACAGTATCAGATGTTTGCGTTATTGTGCATTTAATCAACACTATATCCACACTTACATAAACCAAATTGTTTATTTTTAACAAGGTGTGTGATTAACTTACAAGTGTGAAAAAAATAATTCACATTATACAGTATAGTATAATTATAAACATTTTAATTGATTTAACACATCATTCTCTATATTAAAGATTATTCTTGGCATACCTGAATGTTTCTTAGGATTGAGCCTTGGTTTGGAGGCGGGTTACAACTAACCTTTATATGTGCATACTGCCACCTTCAGCGATTGAATGTATAATTTCATGGTATAAGTTTTTCGGATAAAGATGGTGACTTGTTTCCATTTAATATTTTAACTGACTAATTTTAACTTTAATATTTTAACTGATGACAAGATAGCCCATTAAACAACTTGGAAAAAGTCAGAAAAGTCAAGCTTTGAAGAACTCTCAACACTTCAATTATAACACATAGAAAACAAAACAATACACTTACTTTGTCAGTTTATTCTCCTTCCACAAGTCCATCAAATTTTTCATCTTCACCGTCTGAATCGCACAGATTTGAGCAGGATCAGTGGGTCTTATCATTATCTCTTATCACTATCAGTGATGATTCCAGCCTTAAGTTTGAAATCTGATTCAAAGGCCTGTTTTGGGTCCCTTTCACACATGCAATAAAACATTACGATAAAGACCAGTACACAACACTATTGAAATGCAAGTATTACTCTATGCAGTCCAAATCACAGTATAGTATAAGCCACACAGTATTACCCTGTGTGGCTTATACCTAGAGTAGCTGTAGTGCTTGGACAAAACATAAACCGCTCGGGCCTTTTGTGTACAAAGATATTGCTATTACTCAGATATTTTGCTATTTATTGTTTTGTTACTACGCAGGTATTAATGTCTTGACACAAATTGTAAAGATGTTTGTGTTCTCTCATAAAATGATTTTTTTTCAGTCAACAAGGGACCCAAGGAAACAAGAGATGTTAAACTCCTCACATATGCAAAACGAAACACTGTTTTTGACACTGTCCATCTTTGCAGAAGGAGACCATGCTGAGCTGACTGGGCTCTTCGTGGAGAAACCTCCAGAAACTGTCACGGCTGTTGCAGGTTTGAAAAGAAATAGGGCCAGAGACATTGATCTTGAGGAAAATATAGCTTAGTGTACCTTTTTAAAGTACTTCAGAATTTAGCAATTGCGCTTGGCGCTAGTTTTTCCTGACAATTTCCGTTATTCTAAATGTGTCGTGATTTCTTCTAAAACCCCACTTAATTGGAATCAATCAATTTAATATAATTGGAATGTAGGATTATATTGTTTTATCGTTCTTTGCTCATTAACAGCCACTTAAAGGGACACCTAAAGGGGAATTCAGGCATGTCTATGGAGAACATACAAACTCGACATGATCCTCTGACCATCCTAGTGTTTGGTCACTTTGTAACCTCTTATTAACCACTGTTTTAGTAAACAGGAACCCTATGCCAAATGTGGAACTGAATTGGGTTGTTTACCGTTGTTGTTGACAGGTTCGGACTGCATTTTAATAGCAAAGGTTGATTCGACCACCCTAGCAAGAAAACCGGCTATGAAATGGCTAAAGGGCAAATGGATGGATCTAGGCAGCAAGGCTGGAAAACACATGCAGTTCAAAGAGACGTATGACAGAGACACTAAGGTAGGTGCTGTAGTAGTGCTTAAAACTCTGACCATTTTGAAAGACTGGACCATGTGCAACAACCCTGTATTACTAAGTCTTGAAAAATGAAATGTAAAAATCATGTCAAATTTAACCTAAAAATTAATCTTTTGTTTGGACAGAAGTATTTTACCTACTGTATGTATAGTATTTTATTTATGACCATTTGGACATTGGGTATTGGATTGGGCTGTGATGTATTCACTGTTTCATTCCAAAATTTTTAAGCATTTCAGACTGATAACAATCCTTAGTATCAGCTCGGACCACTCCTCGTTCTAACAACAAGATTTTTGAGGAATGGAGCTTGATAGATAGCACCAATTTATGGAGGACAACGCTTGGAATGAGGACATTGCAGTGACTAAAATATTCCCTATCAGAGTTTGTCAATTGAAAATGAAGGACCTGTAGTTCTTAAAACAAGTCTGGGCAAACACTTGGACAAGGAAGCTCAGACTCACCTTATTCGAGCAGGGTCATCTGAAGCTCTCCAGAAATGTTCTTTGGACAGTTCCTACTCACCAGGGGGGCCTTTCTGTGCACTTTAGTTTGCCAGACCTTTCATCATATTACTTGCTGGAACGTCATTAGTTGCTCTTAGAAGGGGAAACTACATTTGCACATACTGTATCCACCACCCTGGACTTTTGCACTTGCCCTGCAGAGTGTTGCATATTGAGATGGCATTTGGTTCACATTCATAACTGCACAGCATTTCGACAACTTTGTTAATGGTGTTGATAGATTTGGAGACGACAAAACAACAGAGTCTAATCTGAGGGAAGGTGACAGACTGATATCAGTTGTTTGTATGTATGTAACAGAATTAAAGTCTGTGACCAAAATGTGTGGAAATATGATCCGATTCGCCTTTACAGATCTATACATATGAAATGAAGATCGTTAAAGTTGTTCCAGGGGACACTGGAGGCTACCGCTGTGAAGTGACAGCAAAAGACAAGTGCGACAGCTGCACTTTTGAAATCACTGTTGAGGGTAAGTCAAATACACACACAGGCAAACACACACAAACTTAAGCTTTAATTTTAACTAGTCCGCATGTGACTTCTCCCATTACAGCTGCCCAGCAGGAGGAACAGGGCGATATTTTATCCGCTTTTAAGAGAGCGTAAGTATTTGAAGCTGCTCAAGGTATTTGCCAACTAACACCTTTGCATATTCACATGCTTTATGTGAACTGCTTATAATGTCTTGACCATGTATACTTGGAAAAAGCAATTGTAATACAAAACAGCACCTGTGATTCTGTAAAAATAAGATAACTTTGATTGAAATGATCAAACAGGCTTTTAAGAGGTCAAAATATCAGCATGGTATTTGTTTCTTCTCAGACCATTTTGTCAAATAAACTCTTAAAACCCAATGGCTAAGATATTATATCAATCATCTTACTAAATCACAATACTGCATTGAATAATAGTAAAGACATTTTAAGCATAGGTACATTTACATCTTGGTGATTTAGTGGTGCAATGTTTTAGTGTGCAGTTTGTTTAATTATCAATATTATTTATATATATATTGTCTCATTGTTCTAAACATAATGTTCTGTGCAGGGATGCTGGTGAGGATGAGGGTGAACTGGATTTTAGTGCTCTGCTCAAAGCCGCAAAAAAGTACGTTTTTAGCATGATAATGCAGCACACAACTGTGGAACATTTAATTATATTTCCCCTCCTGTTTGAAAACACAATACACTGTTTTAATAGAAAGAAAAAGCAAGAAGAACCAGAGGTTGATGTGTGGGAGTTGCTCAAAAGTGCTCATCCCAGCGAGTATGAGAAGATTGCTTTCAAGTATGGCATCACTGACCTCAGAGGCATGTTAAAGCGACTGAAAAAGATGAATGTGGAGCCCAAACATTGTGAGGGTAAGTAAAGATAGGAGTCAACAGGTGACATCATTTATACCTCATTAAGTATGTGTGCGTGTGTGTGTGTGTGTGTGTGTGTGTGTGTGGTACTTGGGTGTAAGCTTCTCTTAAATAGAAAGGATGGAAGGCTAGAATTACCTTTGGAATGGATAGGAACATTCTGCCCTATTTTTTTTTTCCACCACAGCTTTCCTGAAGAAGTTGGAGTCATGCTACACTGTAGACAAGGGCAAGAAGATTGTCTTGAGGTGTGAGGTGGTTGATCCTGATATCCAGGTCAAATGGTTGAAGAATGGCCAGGAGATCAAACCTTCAGCAAAGTAAAAAGAAACAAAATACACACGTCAATATTATGTTTTTATATTTTACTCATATATATGTATATATATAAATATATACATATATATGTATATATAGTTTTTGAAGAATATTAATCCCTTTCGAGTACAAGCCGCACCAGTGCCCTCTAGCTGCTGTCAGTATATTATTACATATTCCAAGCACCAAGACAGTGTTGCATCATCATCGTCTTTTAATATCACTGATAATTAAAAGGCAAATCATCAACCAAATAGGACAGTTGTGAGACCAGCCATGATGTTTGGATTAGAGACACTAGATAGAAAGATAGAAATTTCTTTTTTGTCATTGTAACGTTGTGATTTACACCACAGCGCACAACGAAATTTGGCCTCTGCATTTAACCCATCATCAAAGTGAGCAGTGGGCAGCTAAAGAGCGCCGTGTGTAGGGACGATACCATGCTCAGGACATCTCAGTGGTAACTTGGCAGTAGTGGGATTCGAACCGGGAACCTTGCAGACCCAAGTCCGCTTCCTTAACCACTAGGTCCCTGCCCTGAAGGAATAGGTAGAATACAGTAGGTAGAGCAGGAGGTGGTGAGATGGAAATTGTTGACTCGCTGTGGTAACCCCTAAAAAAAGGGATAAGCCGAGAGGAGGCGAAAGAAGCCCTTCCTGACGCAACCCTCACATTGGGACTGGCAATAAAAAAACACTGGCTTGTGCTTCCTAGTCGCTGGTTTAATGACC
This sequence comes from Paraplagusia blochii, assembly GCA_016785265.1. NCBI lineage: Eukaryota > Metazoa > Chordata > Actinopteri > Pleuronectiformes > Cynoglossidae > Paraplagusia > Paraplagusia blochii. The sequence continues at coordinate 16,728 of JAFBJS010002672.1, read as the reverse complement.
CCTAGACCGTTTCAGGATGATTTATTGAGACTTAACTGTTACTTTATTTTTGCTCTCAACAAGGTACGTCATGGAAGCAAATGGAAATGTCAGAACTCTTACCATCAATAAAACAACCCTGGCTGATGATGCTGCCTATGAGTGTGTGGTCGGCGAGGACAAGTGTTTTACAGAAGTGTTCGTTAAAGGTACACATTAATTTAATATAGAAACAAAATTATTATTTTCCATACTAAACTTGTCCTGTGGTTAAATGTAGAGCCTCCTATTACCATAACTAAACTGATGGATGACTACCACGTGGTTGTTGGGGAGAGGGTAGAGTTTGAGATCGAAGTGTCTGAAGAAGGTGCCCACGTCATGTGGTCAGTATAAATTTTTATCCAGTTTCCCCAAATGTTTGAAACACACTTTTTTGTTTTTTTTTATTATTATATATATATATATATTTATTTCAATTATTATTTTAATTATTATCCAGGTTCTTTGAGGATCAGGAGCTTCACAAGGACAAAGACTCTAAGTATCGATTCAAGAAGGATGGGAAAAAACACACACTTATCATAATGGAGGCAACACTTGATGACATCGGGATGTACCATGCCTGGACAAATGGAGGGCATACTAAAGGAGAGCTGGAGGTTGAAGGTACAACTCCCACACATTGCCTCATTCAGTTTTGATACAATTTGTTATTTAATGGGGTGTTAACACCAAAAGCGATCACACACAATTAATGTATACAATACGCAAAATACCATTAGCCACTCAATTTGAATTCTAATGTGACACAAATTAAGTTGGAAAAATTGAACGTTTCAGTGACATCCAATCAGCAAGTTTATCCTGACAAAAAGGACCAAACCTAGTGAGAAGGTGGGGCTCTCTGGTAAATCACCTGTGATAAAGAGAATAGGTTTCACTCTATAGCCTACACTGCATTGACATGGGCACAACTGAAAAAAACTTGCACTTTCGTGTCATTCATGTTTAATTTAAGTTGAAAAAAGAAAAAAAAATAACTTTTTCAATTTTTTTATCTGTCCCCGATTTACATTTAGATATTACAGGAAAACACATTTTTTGCCATAGTTCTTGTTAAATGCTCGAAAAATTCCCATGCATGGTCTCCTTATTTTGCTTTCTACGTCTAAATTTACAGTGTGTAGTGTTTTAAACATATTAAGTATGTAGTGTAATATTTTGAAAAATTAAACAACATGAATACTGGAAAAAAACATTTTGACCCAGTGTGACATTCCAATTTTCTCACCTTCTCTCTCACTCTTTGTCTTTATATCCACTGTTTCTCTTCAGAAAAGGAACTGGAGGTATTACAGGACATTGCTGATCTGACTGTTAGGGCAACAGACCAGGCTGTATTCAAGTGTGAAGTGTCTGATGAAAAAGTCACAGGAAAGTGGTTCAAAGATGGTGTGGAGGTGAAGGCCAGTGACAGGATTAAAATGACCCACATCGGCAGGTAAGAAAATGCTGAGAATCGCGATGAATTGATTGCATACACTGAAACATCACTGTACTGCACTTGTGTAATCATCATTAAGCAATTGGAAACTTTGCACAAAGATATTACTGCTATTGAGAGTAGTGTGTACCAGCCAGAGTGTACTGTTTTTAAGAAATTAAGTTTTAGGCGACAATATACCTTAAAATTTAGTCTCGGAAAAAAAAAAAAAAAACAGCAGTCACTTAATATTGTTCTCAATTAATAAGCTCTGCAGCTTAATACATTCATGACACACATCTACCAGTGACCTTATTAGATATACTCTTTGCGTCCTTTTAGATTTCACAAGCTCACAATTAATGATGTTAAGCCAGAAGATGCAGGAGACTACACATTTGTTCCTGATGGATACGCTTTGTCACTTTCAGCAAAACTTAACTTCTTGGGTATGAAAGGAGCATCCTGTGCTATTGATAGATTAATGTTCAGCAGCAGAAACACAACACACTCTCATACTAATGTTTTCCCTTATGTAACCAGAAATTAAGATTGACTACGTGCCAAGGCAAGGTAAGAACGCCACTGTTTTAATTTAAGATTAAAATTAAAGTACAAAAGCACACACGCGTGACTCTGTGCGTGGTATACTTTGATTAGAGCCTCCAAAGATTCACCTGGATACCACTGGAAGCATGGTGTCTCAAAACACTATAATAGTGGTGGCGGGTAACAAGCTGCGTTTGGATGTTGAGATCACTGGTGAACCACGTCCCACTGTTGTCTGGTCAAAAGGAGATAAGGTACGTATTCAGCTATTTTACTGCATAAGACGCTGCCTGTCTCAATCACTATCATTAAATACTCCAGAGTACCTGCTGTGTCACAGTTTAATCAATCAATCAATCAATCAATTTTTATTTATATAGCCCACATTTACAAAACAAGTTTTTCACATAGGGCTTTACAGGGTTGGTAACATCCTCAGTCCTTAGACCCTCAGCCCGGGTAAGGAAAAACTACAGAGGAAAAAACCCTTATAACAGGGGAAAAAACGGTAGAAACATTAAGGAGAACCATAGGAGAGGGATCCACTCCCTGGACGGACAGACAGTGCAATGGATGTTACCAGAGCATAAAAATACAATAAAATAAAACAAATACAAAAGATACAACAAATTAGTCAAAACTGCCAAACCCTCAGTGCATCAGAGGTTTTTTAAAAAAACATACAATGTACATCATATAGACGCGTAGTGTACATAAAATTATTTATCAACATTTCCATTATTTGTGTGATCTCATAAAATTTTCTAGAATAAAAAAAATGTTGAATAAAATTCTGAAAGTATATATTAAAAGTCATGGATACAGTGTTTAACAAAACATTATCTGTACAGGCAGGTAAATGACATTTCAAGGTTTTGTGGGGTGTTTTTTTTTTCCTTTTTTGCCATACAATACATGGTTTGTAAATTGTTGATATTTATGTAAATAATATAGTAACTGTTGTGTCTCAATTTGCAACTTTTGCTCATAATGAGCACTATTAACCTAATCTACGCAATAGATAAGGACTCATTGTCCTTATGCTAATACTATAATAGTATACTAATACTATAATAATATACAAACCCTCACCATTTACAAACTCCTGTGACTCGGGGGTAAATATATCTTTCACTTCACACTCTATGGGGGCAGTATATAATAATAGAAATACATTTCATTTCTTTTGCACTTCCTTTCACAAAGAACTTTTTTTTCTTTTCAAGCCAATCACAGAAACTGAGGGTCGTGTAAGAGTTGAGACCAAGAAGGACCTGAGCTGCTTCATCATTGAGGGAGCAGAGAGAGATGATGAGGGCAACTACACCATCTGTGTCACCAACCCTGCTGGAGAGGACAAGGCTGTACTGTTTATTAAGATTGTAGGCAAGTAAATTGGACGTTGATCCTGGGGGAAATTGGTGCGCAGTAATGAAAAAAGAAAAATGCTGATGGCCCAGCATAATCTTACTTAAATATTTTGTGACAGATGTTCCTGATCCTCCTGAGAACGTCAAATGCACATCAGTGGGAGAAGACACTGCCACGATTATCTGGGATGCCCCCCCATTTGACGGTGGTGCACCAATCAAAGGTAAATCTATTTACTATTTGCTTACATTAAAATGCTGTTCTATGTCTTGAAAAATAAAAACAGAAGGACTCAGGATCCTGATCCCTTATGTGGTGATTGTAGATAGATAGGTTGTTGGTGTGAATTTGGACAAAGTACCAAATATAATTTAGTGAAGGATATAAGAGAGTTTCTAAGGTCCTCAAAATTTCAGATAGCACAGCATGCAATGTCATCATTAAGTAAACGACGTAAGTGAGAAGTTGAACACATACACAACATGCTTTTACGTCACTAGGTTATCTTATGGAGAGAAAGAAGAAAGGCTCGTCCAGATGGACGAAGCTCAACTTTGATGTGTACGACTCAACAACCTATGAGGCTAAAAGGATGATTGAAGGCATATTCTACGAGATGAGAGTCTTTGCCGTCAACAGCATTGGCCTGTCTCAGCCAAGTCTCACCTCCAAGCCTTTCATGCCAATTGGTAAGTTCCACTACTGTTTCCCCTTTCCCTTTAGCTGCCAAAGCCATTGATTTCTACAGTTTCTTAATTTTTCCTACACAGCTCCAACCAGCGAGCCAACACGTCTGACAGTGCATGATGTGACAGACACTACCTGCAGCTTGAAATGGCTTGCTCCAGAAAAGATTGGAGCTGGAGGCCTGGATGGCTACACGATTGAATATTGCAAGGATGGAGGTGATTATAAAATTGACGTTACAACATACATATATAGAAGATATACATACAAAGATACAAAATATAATTACCGTATGAGTATAGCGTTAAGTGATGAACTTATGAAGATTTTCAGTACAGTCATAGTCATGGTTGAGTTTGGTTTAGCAACAGAACATGGATTTTCTCTAAAAAATCTATACCTGAGTAAAACATTGCCAAACAATGGAATCTAGGGGTCTTATCTAAAAGGCCAATCTTAGGGCAGTCACTAATAAACTTTGTATAGACATTCCCAAATACACATTCCCAAAGAATATGATTAGAAAACTCAGCAACATCTGCATTTTTTTTTTTTTAAAAAGCATGTTAATTTATTATTATATTGTTATTGTTTGTTGTTACACATTACTATTATTATTGCAATATTTTTTAGACACTGAATGGGTGGTGGCAAACCAGGAATTATGTGAGAGACAATGGTTTGTGGTTCGTGGCCTCCCCGTTGGGGAAAAAATCAACTTCAGAGTGGTGGCAGTGAACGTAGCTGGACGCAGTCCTCCTGCTACCTTGCAACAGCCTGTCACCATCCGTGAGATTGTTGGTAAGTTATAAAAATGAAAAGAAAGTGATAATAATATACACTAACCAGCTGATCTTAATTCTTGCTCTTAAGCTTGATTATTATTACCTGTGTAGCAGATTAATAAATCACATGTGTCTCATTGCACCTCACAATGATATTTAGCGACAAAAAAGCAGGAGTGCTGAGCCACTGTCTTTCATATTTTACATACAATTCTCTGTGAGCCTAGTGACAGTAGTATTTATTTCTTTAATTAAACTGTTATTAATAATAAGTATGTTGAACATACATTCAACATACATACATTTAAACACTGCTTATCCTGGTTAACAGGGAATCATTTTAATACATGCAATGAGTTGTTGTGTTTCTCCTGCAGAACACCCGAAGATCCGACTTCCTCGGGAACTAAGAACCAAGTACATCAGACACGTTGGTGACAAGATCAACCTGACTATTCCCTTCCAGGTGGGGCCACATAAATATATCATTTCTGAGATTTTTTTTTTAAAATAAATACTTACTAAAATAAATACTTGGGGCAATTGGCGGCCTAATGGTTAAGGAAGTGGACTTGGGTCTTATGACTTAGGAATTTCTTATTAAATTACCATTGTTCTCTGTCAGGGTAAACCTCGCCCTGTTGCAACTTGGTTCAAGGATGGTCAACCCATTGATCCAAAGATGGTCAATGTACGTAACTCTAACGTGGACAGCATCCTCTTCATCCGCTCAGCAGAGAGGGAGCACTCAGGAAAATATGAGCTGCTCCTACAGATTGAGAACCTAGAGGACAGGGCCACTATCGACATCAGAGTTATTGGTAATATGGTCCGGTTGCTGTGTGAAATTGTTTAATCTAATAAGATCTTAATCCAAGATTTGAATCCTCAACTGGATTTTAATTGTTTTTTTTTCAGAGAAACCAATGCCTCCTGTGAATGTGAAGGTGACTGAAGTCTGGGGCTTTAATGCAGCCCTGGAGTGGAACCCTCCCACTGATGATGGCAACAGTGAGATCACTGGATACACTATTCAGAAGGCAGACATGAAGACTAAGGTAAGAAAGTGGATAGGGGAGGAGTATGGATTTAAAATGATGGGCTCTGTAGTGTAGAAGGAAGTAGAGTTAGGTGGGTTGATCTTTAAGAACATCCCTTAAGATCTTGGCTCAAAGTACTGTGCTGTTTCCAATTGGCAACGAATATTTATTACATGATTCAACACACTGGTCTCGTAGACGGCACATTATTTTCAAAATAAAATGTGTAACTGCGTCATTTCCTCAGCATACCTGACTATATCTTACAGAACACTACTGTGCAGCATCGCACAACTTTCGGGTTACACACTTTATATACTGAAAATAAAAGATAATAAAATATTGATAAATAAACAGTTTATGTCCAGGGTAATGAATGATGCTCAATATCTGAACATCCTTTATTACCCTGAAAATAAAGTGTTTTGTGTATTATTTCATTTATCAATTCATCAACTGAGCCACTTTTGGTCTCTGGGCTGTAAAGCTGCAAAAAATGGTTTAAGCAGAAAATTAATAAAGTTTTTCAGACAAACGGAAAAGTACAGATTGACATTTTTTTTTTCAGTGCATTTAATAGTCTTTTACAGCACACGTATTTGGTGGTTGGAAACCACCTAGCAACTGGCTATATGTGCCAGTAAAATAATAGAACCACAATACATGAATGAGCTATCTGTTCTGTATTATTACTGTTTGACTTTTTTTCTTTACCTTTTAAGGAATGGTTCACCGTTTATGAGCATAACAAGAGGACACACTGCACGGCATCAGATTTGATCATGGGCAATGAGTACATGTTCCGTGTCTACAGTGAAAATCTCTGTGGCATGAGTGAGGAGCCACGTCAAAGCAAAAACACAGCTAAAATTGCAAAGACGGGTATATACTGCTAAGTGTTTTAATATGTACCCTGTGTTATTTATAGTTATCATAGCAAAATCAAGGTTTCAAATTACGTCTTTTACCTCTTTGTACTAGGTCTGGCACAGAAGGAGTCCAACTACAAGGAGCAAGACATGTGCTGCTCACCAAAGTTTACTCAGCCATTAATTGACAGATCTGTAATAGCAGGTTACAGCACTGCGATCAGCTGCTCTGTCAAAGGATTCCCTAAGGTAATTTTAAACGGCCTTTTGATTCACAGTAATAATTAATGTACAATTGGGGTAAATGCATGTGTAGTAGGGAGTAGACAGTAGACATGTGCAGTTGCTGGAGCATTTACTAGCAGCCTGGCAAATAACTTTACCAACATATAGCCTCTTTTTCTCTTTGTAGACCATTTTGACATATTTATGTCTCTACAAGAAAAATTGTTCTTATTCTAATAGTTTGGCATAAATTAAACTGCTGGGGCTTGTAAAGCATATCACAAGCCCAGACAAAAAAATCATACTTTGGAATGCATATCCCTTGGAATCTCTGTTGTCATATGCAAAATCTCAAAATGTTTGTGTTGCTTCAATATCTGTGTCTCAGCCCAAGATTGTATGGATGAAAAACAGAATGATCATTGGAGAAGATCCCAAGTATTTGATGCAGAACAACCAAGGAGTTTTGACTCTTAATATTCGCAAGCCAAGCACCTTCGATGGAGGAAAGTACTCCTGCATGGCTGTGAACGAGCTCGGCCAGGATGAAGTGGAATGCAAGCTGGACGTCCGAGGTAAGAAAAAGTTCCGTTAAATTAACCTAGCCTACGAACAACAAGTGAGTCAAACATAGACTGCATAAGAAAATAATAAGTCAGGCATCAGCTGTCAACTAGTGTAGAAATACTCTTATCAATGAGCACCTGAGTTTAGATGTGGAAGCCTTTCCTGGGCCATTTTCAATGTAACCTCAGAGATCTAATCCATAGGGAACACTCCAGTGTTAACAAGTATTTTTTCTACACATCTGTGTAGGAAGAACACAGCACTACACCGGCCTTTATGTTTCTCTGCTCTTTAATTTACAAGCCATCACATATATATGCATTTTGTGAGATTTGTTCACTAAAAGCCTGGCACAGAGCTATAAAACTGATTGATATTTATTTATCTTTTGCTTAAATGGTATATTTGTCTTGTTTATACTAAATCAATGCAAATGTTGGGGAAAAAAGGTGAAGTCTCATGCCATTCTGACTTAAAAAATTATTTAAATTGGTGACGATATGAGACATGTATATACTTTTCTGTTATTAATTAATGATTTACAGTTTATTCATTTTACAATTCTTAAATATACATTTTTTCATATACACTTAAGTCTTGTTCTCTTGAAAGGCATGAATTTTGTGCACATACAAAAAACTGCTAAATTTATATGTACATAAAGTTAACTACTGAGTTGGATTATATTGCTCAGTGATATTTTTTCTGCTATTTGACACACATCTATAATACTCTTAATATATGTTGTTTTGTTTTTTTTTATTTGGTGACTAAAACTCTACAAGTATAGGCCTTATTTTAAGATAGGCCTAAAGTGTTCTTGCAGGCTTTATCTGTATTTTTAAAAAATCATATACACACAATTGTTCCTTATACTCACTTTCACTGTCTGTCATTTTTTTGAACAGTTTATTCAGAGGGGGAGAAGAAGTGAGGAGTGGAACAAAGAAGAATGTGAATTGAGCCAAACAGTGAATGAACAGTGAACGTCACTATGTAGATTTCACACTGTCAATAGGGAATAAATAAAGTGTAGTAATGTCTAATGGGAAAAGAGACGTATTTGTCATTTTATTCGATGAACACAAACACACACATACATACTGTCATGAAAAGAAATGAAAAGTGTGCTGTGACCGGCACAATGCATTAGACTTTCCTGGAAAATTGGGCCTTTCGCTTGTGGATTAGTATTCCAATGCTGAACAACAGCGCCACTGCCAGGAGTCCTGCAGTCACTGCAAGAGCGGTTACAACGCCTATGGAGATTTTTATAAAATACTTTTCAATGTGGCAAAATGCAGAGACGATTATTCAACACTGAATCTCTCCGACAGGTATGTGAAAAATAGAAAAAAAATATATATAAAAATCATTCTCACTTGCGCTTGACCATTTTCCTCTGAAACCACACTCAACTTCCCAGTCCTCTGCCACCACGTCTCTCACCATCTCATTAAAGAAAGTCACAGGGCAGTGGCTCAGGCCTTTACATCCTGGCACAGGGATATGGTAGGGCTCATGCCAGGAGTCATTACGGTAATAGAGCTCCAGAGAAAAGGATCTGCAAAGGTAGATCAGCACGGAAGCATGTGATTTCTTGTCAAGTTACTAAACGGTTCATTCTTTCATACATTCATTCTTGTTCAACTACTAATCCTATGGTGCATACTGTGAACCTTCCTGTGGGTGGTGCAGCCACTGAAAGTTATTTGGGTTGGGATGGTGCTACGGTATACTCAGAGCATATCAGTGGCAACCTGGCAGCTGGTGGATTTGAACCTGAAGCCTTAAAGACCTAAATCTGCCGTCCAGGTTCTTTATTTGAAAATATAACATTTTTAAGAAGGAAAGGGAAGAAGGAAAAAAAATATTTCTATAACCAGAATTTTTTCATTAGTAGATACAGTGGGCAGCTGTTGATTGTGGCCATTACCCATCATCCTCCTGGTAGAACTCGAAGATTTGACAGGCAGCATATGGGGGAAGAATGTCATTGTACACATTTAAAGCTGCCTGCAGGGTGATCAGAGTGGAGTCATGCTGCAAAAGACGAGCACACAAGTCAAATATGTGCCAATGAAAACATGGGAAAAAGGGACACAATGAATGTCCAATGATTCTGAGGATAATTATTTAAGCTCACAGCTGAGTACATGATGAACTTGAGAGGACTTCCCTTCTCCATGGCCATAGAGAAGTTCTTCATGATTGTGTTCAATAGAACCCCTGCTTAAACAGGAATAGCATATTATTACCACGACACAGCTTTAGAATACTTAGTCACTGATTCATCACAGATTACTTTATGAAATTATTATGAAAATAGTTATGAAATTATTCTTAATTAAAATAAGGTTAAGTGACTTTTATTTCTCTTTAACAACTGTGTGATCTTCATTTGCAGCCTTCGACTGCAATGATATTTTTATTATATTGGTAAAATTGGTTATATTTTGGTGTATGGAAGTTGTCTCATCAATGATGGTCATCCCACATTCAGGTCAGACATTTCTCCAATTAATCCGCCCTGAGTGAAACAGTACAGATAAAGTGGTGGAAATGACTCTGAATATAAAGTCTACGATGAGTTTATTATATATTACAGACATGTATAATGTACTGTAAAGACATTATGAATGACTTAGAAGCACTTTAATTCCTCTTGGTCTAATGTCAGTTCTGAAAATGTCAGTTCTGCTGATATTTCACAAGCAATTACTAACAAATACCCACCTCCTGAAAGTCTGGCCTTCTCAATTCTCTTATGACTGATGACACTGTATGTGACTTCAAAAGATAAGATTCTCTTCAAAGTGTCCAGAAGGTCTGGAGTGGCCCAGTGAGGGAGCGTCAAGTTATGAATTTTCTGCTTAAATGAAGAAAGAAAGAATGATCAAAACTAATTCCTAATTCAAAACTAGTTACCTCTTCTAAACAGTTTTAAATCAAGTTCAAATTACATGTTAATTTTAGATTTATGTATGATTTTATTACAATATGACTTTCAATGATCCTGTAACCAAAGAACTCATACCCAGACATGTTTTTTTTTTACCTGACTAGTAAGCGTGTCGTACACCTGCCGTATGGTTTTGCGAATCAATTTGGACACTGGGTAGCCAGTGTGATTAGAGAGTTCCTCCAAAAAGTACTGCAATATAGAAAAAGAAACCACACATTTTTTATTTTAACCTTATTTAGGTTGTAGTATCCAGTAGAGAGCAAAAGAAAGATACAAAATTACCACTCTAGATAGTTTTATATGATGGTGAGCTGTGGTTACAAAGTATTGCCAGAAAAGTGTGTACTATCACTTGTTACCCTTATTTTAAAGCTGTCAGCCTCCAGCATATGCAACATATGGGCCTGCGTTAATAACAATTGTTCCGTTGTCTTTACTCGTGTAATTGAAAGTAGCTGTAAATAAAAGTCTAAGGGAAAGTGAGAGCAGCTTTCAGAGACTATACTATAATTAACAGAAGTCAATAGCGACAAGACCTCTGTTGCATTGAAACGAGCCAATGGAGTTGAAGAGAAGTATATATTTTAGTGTTTCACACAAATAAACTCTTTCCCATTCCTGTTGTCTATGCCCCATTCCTATTATTGCTGATGAATGGGCCGATGCCAGGACTAGGACAACCAGGAATATGAGAAGCTGCAGCATGATGACCAGAATCATAGCCTCAAATACTGTACCTGCTGACAACAGCTACTGGAAGCATTTCAAATTTGACTATATGTTGTATCTTTGTTTATTTTATTGTATTTTTATGCTCTGGTAACATCCATTGCACTGCATGTCCGTCCAGGGAGTGGATCCCTCTCCTGTGGTTCTCCCTAAGGTTTCTACCGTTTTTTTCCCTGTTAAAAGGGGTTTTCTCCCTGGGTAGTTTTTCCTGACCCTGATTGAGAGTCTAAGGACAGAGGATGTTACCAACCCTGTAAAGCCCTATGTGACAAATTTGATTTGTAAATATGGGCTATATAAATAAAGTTTGTTTGATTGATTGATAAACAGCTTAGTTTATTCTAATAAATAGGAACTGACAATTTTTTTTCATAATAAAGAATGATACTACATATTGTTTCCTGTCTTTGTTTTCATGTATTATTGTTTTTAAAGTGCCTTGAGATAACAGTTGTTCAAATATGTTCTAACAAGGACTAAGCTCAGTAGGAACATATTCTTAGTACTATAAAGTTCACATGCAATGTCTTGTACATCTTACCTGATGAGCCCTGAGAAATTTTTGGTAAGGCACACTGTCAAATGTTTCTGTCATGAGGGCTCTAAACTGTGGACAGTTTTTGTTTGGAGGCCTCAGCAGCTTTACAGAAAAAGAAAAAAAATCAGGAGACAATTTCTTAAGTGGTTTTTTGTGCTCCACTAAAAAGGAGAAAAATGGTATGTTAGTTTAACAATGTATAAATTAGGGTGTCCGATATAACATTTACCGAACCGATATTGTCCAATCTCTTCATTTCCGATACCGATATTTACCTTACCCCAACCCTGACCGATATATGGAGGTGATTTCCCCTGAATTAGTGTGATACCAGACTAAAAGAATTCTATAAATAACTGTGTACAACGTAAACACACTACTTCAATATAAGTTATAGAAAATGACACATTTATTTTTTACCATTTCGTCTGAAACTGTCCTATGATTTTTTGTGCAGCATTCAGCATGGAATGACTTTCCTAAAACATTGATTAACATTAGAAACCGGGTTCATTCAGCCCTCACAACAAAAGGCAATATAAATGGGTACAGATGGACACAGCTGCAGTATAAGAGTAAAAAGTCCTCTTTAATGAAAGAAAAAGAACAATTTGGCATTTTGGCATATTGTCACAATGTAAACCAGTCTTCTCGTTGATGACATGAGAGGCGACACTGAACGGCGTTTTACTGGCAAATGTCTGAGAAATACTTACCGTACTTCGAATACAATTAGTTATGACCAGTGTTGGGACTAACGCGTTACTTATAACACCATCATGCTGTATACAATAGATACACCATAATCTGTATATAACCTCTATAACACCTATACTTAGAGTCTGTCCATATCCCCCCATTGTGTGAATAACCTGCCATATATCTCATTTATAGTCTGTTAACAGCCCCCCTCATTATTGTACAAGCTACATATACTTATAGCCTGTTGATAGCCCCTGCCACATTATGTGAATAGCCTGCCACACCCAGATATTTATAATAATGTTTGTAACACCCTATATTATCTTTAATATGGATAACATGTGAATAGCTTGTACATCTTCACTGTCACAATCTGTATATATCTGTACTCTCAGCATATTGTTCATAACCTCTTAATATAACCTTTTTCTTCTTAACCTGTAGATTCTACTGCCACGACTGCCATACTGTACATACCCATTATTCATGTATATATCTCCTCTGTACGTGGTGATTGACTTCTGGATGGATGAAAACGGCATTTCGTTGTTCTGTACTTGTGACATGTGCAATGACAATAAAGTTGAATTCTATTCTATTTCTATTACCAACTACTTTTCTCAGTAATTAATGGCGTAATGCATGTATTTCCAAATCGCTAACGCCGTAACAACGTTACTATTTAGTGAACATTGTTTTTCTCTGCCTGGGAGTGGACCCATTGGCTATGGTGTCTGCTGACTCATTTTGTGTGGTAACTCTTACAGTCATGGTGTGAAACAATGGGAAACTCGTGCACTATGTGTGGGTTTTCTTGCCTTATAGGGAAATAAGCAGTCTCACACACACAGGTGTCGCGGTACAGCAGCACACACCCACAGGCGAGACGACAGCAAGCGGCTAAGTTGAGGTTACAATAAAAATGCCTGTCAAAATGTCTAAACATCCATTTGGTTTTGATTTTACTGTAATGTACAGCAAATGTATAACTTATTTCCAGACTCTAATTGCAGCGCTGCCCCCTGCAGCTTCACTCTCTCACCCTCTCACATCCACACAGCTCTAACCCGTGAAGCAATATTTTGCTGATGTTTTTGTTGTGCTGTTCACGTTCATCCAGAGCAGAGTTTTCAATCATGAACCAGTGTTGTTCAACTGCTGGGTTGATAATGTGCTGATGACGCATGTTCAGCATCAAATTATTTTTTTCTGCAATGATCTAAACTTCAGACCATGGCAGTAGACATCGTATCTACTTTAAAACATTGTAGAATATACAAAATTGTATGTCACAGACCGATGTACTGTACTGTACTGTACTATAGTATATATCTGAATATCTCATCTGAATTGTTGTATAACACAACATCTGTAAGAAAAAATATCCTTTTTTTCCCTTTTCTGTTCACCCTTTTGTGGCCCTTAATTGAATTTCAGAGTTCTCCAATCAAACATTTGTGGTGAACATTTAATGTTCAAGATTTCATCTAGGATCTTGATGTTCTAGAGCAGGGGTCGACAATCTTTAACACTCACAGTGCCAGTGCCATCATATTTTTTGGTATCTAAAATAAAGATAACACATTTGTTTTTATTACCTTTAAATATACTGTTTTCTACCTTTACTCGTTCCATAAACAACTTAAGTTGTTTTTTTTCGTCATTTTCAATATGTTTTTTGTTACCTGATAAATCTCCCCAATCAGTTCTGTTCAGCGCACATCAAAACTGTTTCTGCTGCCGTTGGTATAAAGTTGAACAAAGTAGCTTTAACAACTGAACCATGTTCTGTAGATCTAATGAAGTTGACAGAGAACTGGTCAGTGTAAAGGACAGATGACCTTATTGTTGAGATCAGATTGATGTGAGTGTTTATCTGAATCTCATCTTTGTTCTTTTCATGACCAGATTTCACTGTAATGACACAACCCCATTTCTAACCCTGCTGTTAAACACGATTGTTGAACTCAAGTTAATAAATATGAATAAAAACCTATATGTATCATGATTATAAGTATGTCAATCAACTGTTGTCCTTTATTGCAGTTTTCAGTTTTTACAGAAGGCTGAATGAACCACACATGATTCCGGAGCCACAGGTTGCCGACCTATGTTCTAGAGCAGTGCTTCCCAATCTTTTTCTGTTACGCCCCCCCCCGGCAAGAAGAAA
>JAFBJS010002670.1:136079-158584 GCA_016785265.1 Paraplagusia blochii | reverse complement strand
GGATTCTGGTGTTATCTGGTTGCACTCAGTACAAGTGTTTCTGTAGTTTTATTCCAAACCTCTAGAATATCTCGATAAGCACAGAATTTACACTCATAACATAGGAACAAGAGAAAAAGAGTGGAGTTTTCTCTTTATAGAAAAGACCAGAGCGGAGCTTCTTCAACCATCACTGTTCATCACTGTAGAGGAAAGTAAGAAAAGAAAGAGAAAAACATGTATTTAGTCATTTCACTTATTTCATAAATAACTCATACTAGTCATTTAAACACAATGACGGAAATAAGTCACATAAGCTCATAAAAAACACATTTATGTCTCTGATGCAAGGGTTCCCAACCTGTGGGACAAGGGCCAGTAGTGAGTTACAGGGACTTTGGATCTGGATGGTACAGAAAAGATATGTAACATTTCTTGAACGGAAAATCCTTTTACATATGCCTGCAAAATTTCTGCCAACAGTTTATTCATCTAACATCAAATAAATATATTTAAGTTATATGTAATATAAATATGATGCAAAGATTTCATATAAATATACCATTATTATACTATATTATACTATATATATATTTATACATATATAAAACAGTCAAATGTATTTTTATGTTTTGTGAATTTAATAATAATGTGAATAATGTGAATATATAATTAAATGTATATTTAATATATGATGCAGTATGCTGGGGCAGTTGGTGGTCTAATGGTGAAGACTTGGGTTCGCAAGGCTCCCGGTTCGAATCCCCCAATCCCCTACGTTACCGCTGAGGTGCCCTGAGTATGGTCCTCCACACACTGCTCCCCTGCTCACTACAGTGATGGGTTAAATCCAGAGGCAGAATTTCCCGAAAGGATACTCCCTACTGATTAATATAGTTTAATTATTACTAATTATTATTATTATTATTATTATTATATGAATATATATACAAACCAACAACTAACATAATGTATATTTAGATACATTTATTTATGGGACCGGTTTTCAGACATCATTTACTGTGTTAATATATATATTTTATATACAAAAACACAAACATACATATATTCATATATATTTAGATACATTTATTTATGGGACCGGTTTTCAGACATCATTTACTGTGTTAATATATATATTTTATATACAAAAACACAAACATACATATATTCTTATACACACATTGATATGAATATATTCAACAATATAGGAATACAACTGCAGAAAATATACAGCATTTAAAATTTTAAGTTAATGGAACCTCAATGGTATTTAGAAAATATGTATTTTTTACAAAGGTACATATATTTATATATATGTGTAGAGAGGGAGAGAGAGAGAGAGAGAGAGAGAGAGAGAGATCGGACTGATAGACAGGGTGTGATGTCACTGATAACGAAGAAAGGGCAGAACCAGGAACACAAACATACATATATAAACATATCTGTATGCACATTTATTTACCTATAAATTATGTTTTTAATATAATATAGAATCATCAATCAAATACAGTTTTAAGACCTTTTCAAACACATACCTAATCCTATGATGATAAGTGGGTAAAATACATTGTATTACAACGTCTACTTCATGCTCGTATTCAGTAGTACTCTATACAACAATTTCAAAACTCCAACTCCAACATACAGTGTGTCAAAGCAACTGCTTGACTACAGAGTCAATTTGATGTTGACTTTTGCTGGTAATATCCTCATTGGTGTTTGACAGGTATAAGAGACAGCAGTGAATCTTTGTACAAAGGTGTAAATGGTTGTGTTCGTGTCCAAGTCGATGAAGGTCAGTTTTCCTCCCTGACAGTCCAGTTTAACTCTCACCCTACTAATTGGTTTCTTCAAAGGCAGAATGTCCTCTATTAGTGGTGGACAACATGCTTTATAAAGACCATCCTTCAACCATAATTCCCAGTAACCAGTGAGTGGTTGTAAGTTCCTCTGGACGGACTCTTTGATTAATCCAACTGACCATCCTCCTTTCTTTCCAACTTCAACATCCCAGTAGTGAGTCCCAGAGTTGAAACCCTCGGATCCGAGACACATGATGTAATTTTGACATCTTTCTGGGTTTTCTGGAAGAGGTCTTCTGTTATTAGGGTACATTACACTTGTCAGATCCTTACTTACTTCTTGTACTGTTGTGTTTGGGTCAAGAATCACAGTAGTGTAAGTGACCAGGTCCTTCATCTTTTTCCATACATTGTAGGTGAGGTTGCCTATATGTTTTGTCTGATCAATCAATGCACCGGGTGGCAGCTTCGGATGATTCAGCAAATATTGATTTTTAATTCTTGTTATTGAAGACTGGTATTTGTTGAGAAATTCCAGATCTGTGGCTTTCAGTTCCTCCTCTGTGACTTTGACTATGTCCGTTAGATGTTTTATCTCCTTGCTCAAAGCCTCAACTGTCCTCTTCGTCTGGCTGCTCTTTCGTTCCGCCTCAGATCTCACGGCAGCGATTCTCGATTCTTCCTCTTGTTGTAGGAAAGATCGGAGTTTTTGAAACTCATCCTTAATGAACTCCTCTGTACTTTGTGCCTGCATTTTAATGTGATCGGCTGTGAAGTTCCATTTAACTTCAGCTTCACTCAGAAGATTGAGATTTTGTTCCAAAGACGTCAAGGACTCCCTGAGACATTTCCTGTAATCCTCTGCACATTCATCGATGGGTTTGCAACAGTGGTTGATGTGTGCTCTGGACTCACGACAGATAAGACAAACTGGTTGCTGATGGTCCAAACAGTAGAGCCTCAGTTTCTCCGAGTGCAGGTTGCAGAGAGTCTCCGATACCGCAGAGGAATCCTCACTCACAGAAAGTTCTTGGATGGTTTCACAGAGATTCTTTACAATCAAGTTACATGCCGGCTCACTTGTTGGATTTTGCCTACAAACTGGACAAGTGTGAACATCTTTGTCCGTCCACCAGTTCTGCAGACAATCATTACAGAAGCTATGGCTGCAGGACAGCAACACGGGATCTTTAAAAATTTCAAAACAGACCGGACAAGAAAGATTTTTGGCGAAGCGATGAGCCATTGTCCCTTTACCGATGAACAGTCTGTTCTCAATGAACAGGAGCAAGAGGAAGCATCCGATTAAAAAGAGTAAAGCTGTTCGTCAGTGATCAGGAAATCACGTGCAAATACCATTCCATACTGTATGTTTGACATACCAAAAAACCAGTTAAACGTGCACAGGTCTGACTTCCCAGAAGTTGTTGTACTGCAGTTTTACAGTAAATTGAAACCAAAAGTATCGAACACGTATAAATAGCCTCCTGCTGTAAAGAGAACCAAGAGCCACTACTTCCTCGTCCACCTACATGGAGGGTCTTTAACTGACTAACAACAGAAGGTCTCTGTACTGGACTTTTTAAGCATGTCCAAAGTCTGATTGACTCTGCTAGAACTTGGTGACCCTGAAAACAGAAATTTTTGTTTTCCAAAAATGGTTACTTCTAGGGCCTGTGTATACAGACTCTTTGAGGTTAAATACCCAGGACTCCCCTGTAGTCAGTTAGAACTGAAGAAGCCTCTTGGATGAAGAGGTGAAACGTCTATTAACTACTAACTATTTATCGATGAAAAGATCAAGTGAAAAAGATGACTGAGAACTTACAGAGTCATTCCCTTCTTTTATGATCACATCCTGTGAGTCAGGATGTGATCACAAATCTATCATGTGTTTATCTACTTCATGATTTTCCCTCATACCTCCCTGTTACTTTTGATCCTTCTGTCAAGCAATATGTCAGTTTCACCACGCAATCATTTGGCATGTTACTATTTATTAATGTTTTGACCCCATGTGTGTGACCACATCCTGGGGAGGTCCAAGTGCTGGTTAGTGTGGTTGACTTTGAGCGGGCTAATCACCCTCAAGAAGGCTGGTGCAGTGCTGTGTGATTTGGGTGGCAGTTGTGGAAACTGCCAGTAGAAGTTATTGTACACATGAATTAAGTTATCTAATGGCAATATACAGCAGTATACACTACTTTTTATTTTGGTGGATCACCTGTCAATAAAGACAGGTGATCCACCAAAATAAAAGTCCTTGGCCGAAACCAAAAATAAGGAAACCAAGACAGAAAACTTGACCACCAAAATAAAATATTATGCCAATTATTTGTACTGTATATTTGTACCTGTCCTTTAACAAAGTTCCCTTTAATGCACTTGAAGACGCATGGTTACTCAAGTGTCTTGGTACGCCTGTATATTTGTCCCAAACATCCCGTAATGAACATTTCAGGGCCAACACACCGCCCCCTACAGCCCTAATATCACTGTCAGGTTTGTTCTATTAAAAGAACACGATAAAGCCCCTCACACCAGCTGACAGGTGGATCTTAATGAACATCCATTAATTTAAATTTCACAGTGTCCTCTACGGTGTCGTCCAACTGTCACCCTGCTGCCTATTCACTTTATAAACACAACTGAGCACGGCAGTAGGTGGACGCGAGAAGGGGAACTCCGAACGTTCATCTGAGGCCAACTGTTGCTGTGCTGTGTTTATGTAAATGCTGATCAGAGGCTACATGAACCTGGCCTCTCACTCCGTCTAAAAAAAGCCAGGTTGACCCCGCTGAGACTCAGACCTGCCAGGCCACCCGTCGATGTCCAGCAGCAGCTGAGGCTCACTTTGTATACACACACACACACACACACACACACAACACATACCTGCTACTGCTGAACTCTTCACCATGTCTGTGTCCAATATCTCATCCATAAAAACATTTATACCAATGTAATCCCTTTTAATCTGAGTTAGGATAACAAATAACACACCGGTCACTTCGGCAAGTGCTATGAATAGGTTGCCTTTTCAGATGTGAGCCTCATTTGTTGTCTCACAAGTCACAGGGTGACATAGGTGAATTGTCAAGTCTTTTTCCTTGTTTGCTTAAATGAAGTGAAACATTTTATGACTCAATTGTGAAAAGTACGGAACTGTAGGATTTAAAAAAAAGTGTAATACTGTTGGTCTTTCCTCTCATCCATGCTGGGTTAGAACGGCAAACGATGTTGACAAGCACAATTATATATCCAACTGTATTTATGTCTAATGTGACATTTCCTGATGTGAAAAAGAAGAATAAAAACAAGACGAAGATGATGAAACAAAATCATGAATCAAACAAAGATTAATGCGTTGAAAATAAGGAGAAAAAGCCAAAAAAAAAACCATGACAAACCTGAGGAGGTTATGGAGAAGATAAAGAAACAGAAGAACAGGACAGAGAAGACAACGAAGTACAATAACAACACCAGCAATATTGACAGGTGTAATATATGATCAGAAAGAAGCAGTAGAAGAAGTAGAAGTAGAAGAAATAAAAGATATAGGGATAAAAGAGAAGTACAGTATGAGTATTCAAAGGTGTATTAGGAAATGTAGAAGCAGAAGGAGTAAAAATCAAAGTACTAAAAGAAGGACATAGAAGCAGGAGACACTTCCAAATATATTAAATGTGACTATTATTAACAATGTTAACTATTTTAACACAAAACTATGATTGTTCGTTTATTCAAGTGGAAAAGGAAATCATTCTTAAAAAACCTTTCCTTCCTAACTGAATGGACCCTGGCTTGGCCAATGGCCAATCTGGAATTAATTTTAAAAAAAAGGAAAAAAAAGTTGAATAGCTTCCGCTTTACTTGTAATATCTTAAAGAATTAAGGATAACCGTAATTTATGACTTTAGTAAACAGATGTCGACACATTTGGATGGAAACTCGATAAAAAACACTAACTTATATTGTTGAAAACAATGACAAAGACCTAATGCATGCAATCACTGTGTCCCAAAGAGCACCCGCCCCACACTTTGAGACCACTATTTATTATTTGATGATTAGCTATATATATACATACATATAGATAGATAGATAGATAGATAGATAGATAAAATAATCAAATATTGGTAGGATCGGTTTTCTCTCCTATAATACAATTCCAATAATACAATGCCTGGTATTTGCCAATTTCTAGGAATCGTACATGGTTAGGAGGCTTAGATAATTGATATGTTTATCTCCTAACAGCTCTATAAATTGGTATTCATTGATATTGGACTTGGAGGGGTGTTTGGGCAACTATTGCAAAATGCAATATCAAACATATTCATTATACTAAAAACTAGGATCACATTAATATTGGAGGTCACATGTATTGGCAACAGAGAGGCACCTTGGACATGTGAACATTAGAAATATGTAAACCTTCAGTTTATATGGAGAGTGAAAGATGTGAAAAGTTATCTATATCTTGTCATTTTTTAATACCTAAGAAGTAGTTAATGCTTTATACTAGGGGGCTCAAACCTCTGGCCTGTGGGCCACTGTTAGCTCACATCCATCCCACAACTTTTTATGCTTTTGTTACTAATTTTTAGACCAGACCTTGGCAAACTCAGGCCCTTTTGGCTTTTTAACCTATTCCCTGCAAAGCCAGCATATCCCCAATAGATGGTCTAAATGAGGCTAAAATGGTTGATACTTTATTTTGGTATTTTACTCATTAATCATTTATCTTTTCACAAACAATCTTTCTGATCCAGACCTGGCCCGTGACTCAAAATTTAGTATCACCTGTCACCTGCAAGTCAAACTAATTGCCCAGGTTTGCTTTAGACTAAGAAAATGTTTTGGTTTTGTAGCTACAATTTGAAAGCATAAAGTTTTTGTGAAGTCCTACCTTGTGCACAGAGACAGTGAGGACCATCTGTTCACCTATGCTCCACCACAAAGCTCATGGTGGTTCCGTCAAAAGAAGGTGGAGCGATGATCCTGGGCCCCTGCTGGGATGTGATGCTGATGACTGGCTGCTTGAATCCCTGCAACTGTCTGCTGGTAGTGGCTTGTGGTTGAGCTGCTGAAGCTTCCTGAGGAGACCTTCCAGTGGACATGTAAAATGGACTTTCCATGTGTATGCCATTGCTCTGCTGCGATGACATCTTTTGTTCGCCCTCCACCTCCGACTGCATTGGCACCTGTGACTGCACCAGTGTCCGGGCGGGTATCACCGAGGTGGTGGGCATGAAGCCGGGGTAAATCATGTAGGTTTGTCCATATGCTGCAGAACCAAGCGCCAAAGGTGAGATAGACATGGGCATAGGGGTGATGGGAGGCTGGGGCAGGGGCACGTCCACGTATTGTCCTGTTTCCGGATCAAAAAGACGCTTTGTGGCTGGCTGTACTGGAGTATCCACCAGGTAGTAATTTCCTGTGGTGGGATCCAGGAGCATTCTTCTCTGTGTGACCTGAAAAGGGTCCATGGTGGGTGCAGGGGTGATCGCTGGGGAGAAGCAGTACACCTGTGGCTGGTTGGCTGTCATGCCTAATGGCAGGGAGTGGTAGATGGTAGCAGGTGGGATCTCTGGTTGGCTGGTATCCATCACGATGCTAGAGCGTTTGGGCCCCTGGATGTTATCTTCCTGAGCTTTGGCGTTGGACAACAAACGTCCTGGAGGAGTGGTTCGTTGCGTGTGTGTGGATGACGTAGACGCAGAGGACTTGTCAGCAGACGGAGGATGTTTGCCACTGCTGGCGTGGGACTTGACTGGAATTGTCAGATAGTTCTCACTGTCCTGTAAAGATCTGTCTATTTCCCTGAGATCAGCACCGTCATTGCGGGTCACCCTTGGATGGCTGATTTTTAATGACACGGGCAATTTGGGTGATTTGGGGACAAATGTTTTGGTGCTGAAAGGAGTGTGGGTCACAGTGTTGGGCTGCGTCACCTTGTTGGCTGTGGACGTCTTGAGGCTGGAGCTCAGGCTGAAGACATTTTTACTAGCAGAAGTTTGCATCTTAGTAAAGAGTCGGTCATTGCAACCACTGGCCGTCTGAAATTCCCTGTAAACCTCTTTTTCCTCCTTTTTGAGCAGGTGTTCACCACTAGGTGGAGATGTTCCTATTACTGAAGCTGATGGTTGCATCTTGTCAGAATAGGAGCGTGGTCTGAAGGTCCTGTCGGTGTCATGGAACACTCTGGCTCCATCGTCATCAGGTGCCACGTTCACTTCATTGGCTAAGAGTGACAGAACATGGCTGTCTGTCATCAACTGGGGCTCGTTCTTTCTTTTCCATTCATTTTTCTCGAACACATACAGCTGCTCCATGGTCTTCACGGCCGCCTGGATTTTCTCCAAAGCCGCTTGATTCACCAGATGCGGCTCAGTCTTCTTGTCTGTGGCATCTGCTATTTTTTCTTGTAACCTATTAACTAACCTACTCTCTATTTTCCCCATGCCGCCATCCGTGCTGTTATTTGCCGCTCCTCTCCCTGCCGACCATTCTATTGAGATGTTTTTGGCTCCCTCTGGCGACAACCTGTCCACTTCAAGCGTGTCCTTTTTGGATAAATCGAAATTCCCACATTGTTTCGCAATGCTGTTAGTATTTACGGACTGACATTTAATCACTATAGGCGACACAGAATGAGGATTTCGTTGCGACATTTGCTTCTTCTGCTCAATGTGACTTTCGGCGCAGACGGAGTTTGGTTTCATGTCGTTGTTGTCCAGAGAAACAAAGTGATAGGAGCTTTTGACCAGTTTACGCACGTCCCGCACCTGGTGAATCGGCGTCTGCAGTTTACCTTTGTTATCCCGAATGTCCCTGACCATAAACTGCGGCACTTTATCGGAGGACTCACCCTTCAGAGCTGCGGCCAGCGCCTGGCTTGTGCAGTCGACGTTGCAGCCTATATTTGGAGCGCGCAGCTTGGAGACGCCGAACGGCTCGGCCTTTTTATCTCTGACGCACCTTAAATTGATCTTAATCTCGGGAGACTTGGACGTGGCGACGCTCCTCGAGTCTGCGACGTACAAAGAGTTGACAGGACGCGGTTTGAAGTCCCCCTCGTCCCCGCATGCGGAGTAATCTCTGTCCTGCAGCTGTTCCACTTCTCCGTCACTGTGCTGCAGTTGGATACTTGGCACAAACAAATGCGACATTTTCGTGGATTTGCCGCTGTCCGACGCGCACTCACGATCCCCCTCTGCTGCTGTGTCACCAAGCGACCCCTTCTTGTCCTCTTGGGTTTGATTGCTTTTACGATCCTTTTGAAACTCTAGCTCGTCTTCCCTCCAGCATCTGAAGGCGCTATTCTGGCTGCGTAGCAGCGTGCTTTTGGATGCTTCCAATGCGCCTTTTTTAGCATCAATTCCTGCCTCGTTCACCGGCGGCTCCAAATTAGTGTCTGGTGCGCGAGCGGCCGCAGGGTCGCGCCTCCGCGAGTCACAGGAGCCGCTGTCCACAATGTCCCCCAGTTCATCCACGCACATTATGGCGTACTCGGAGCTGCACTCTGAAAACCTGGAGCTCTGCCTCTGCAGCTCCGCGCTGCTGCTGCTGCTACCGCCGCCGCCGCCGCCGCCTTTGCTCCCTCTGCCGCCGTCGCTCTCCTGGTGCGTAAAGCGCGCAGGTGGCCGCTCGCGGATCTCCCCTCTCTCCATCTTGCGCTCCTGCTCAAACTGCATCTTCTTCGAAATGACATTTTGGATGAGACTGGAGGCAAAGATCGCCTTCTTGTGTGCGTCCTCCATGGTTTGAGAGGGCGGCTGGCTGGACGCTCTTCTCTGCGCGCTTGACAAACTGTTGGTAACTTCATCTGCGGAACGTGATCCCGCAGCCATTTGTGCAAAGTTCGTGCGTCTTTCCCCGCCAGACATTCCTGATTGGACATTGCACCTAAAATTCAGAGTCTCGGTCAGGGTGATCATGCTACTTTGGCTCTGGCTGAATTTGCCCATCAGCTCTATTTTCTTCGAGGATGACGCGCCGTGAGGGTTCCCATTTAGGGTGAAAACGTTTCCTCTGGGGATGTCGGATGTCTTGATGACATTCTGGTGCGGAATCACGCTCTGCTCCAGGCCCTGCGCGACGTTCACGTTGCCATATTTCAGGTCGACAAACGTGGACCACCGGTTGATGCCACGCTCCGACTGAGAGGACTCGCTGGAGGTGCTGAAGCTGATGGCATCAAAGTAGGGATAGGCCAGACTCTTGAAGGCTTTGGCTGTCAGACTGCGCACCTCCTTGTCCGCGTCGTCCAACTCGCTGGACGCACAACTGGAGCAGCCGGTGGCCTCCTTCCCTCTCAGTTTGCCTCCAAAGTGAACGCGTCCGGGAGCAGCGACGAAAGAATTCGCTCCGTCACCGCGCGCCTCTGTCTTCCCATCAACTCCCTTCAGCACAGAGCCACTTGTGTCTGCGGAGCGTGTGGCATGATAAAGAATATTTCCCTGCTCCTGGATGCTGCCCGTGTCATTTATAGCGCGAGAAGTGGCAGTGATTGACAGGTGGATCTGTCCCCCACTATTCAGCCCCTGCTGCAGCTGAGGCTCTGACACACTCCCGTCTGAGCTCTGCGTTTTGGCCACATCGCGCGGATCACTTTCAAGCAGAGTGCTGACCACTGCTGCGCCCTCGCGCTGCACGGCATCCCCCCTGCGCCACTCCAATATCTCATCGTCATCGTCCGTGGGCGCGTAATCCACGAAGGTGTACACCTGGTTGTCCTCCTCCATGTCCCAGCTGGTGGAGGAGGAGTCCGCACCGACCTCATTGTCGCCCTCTTGGTCCGACAGCTCGCAGAGCAGGATCTCGTGCGTCGTAATGTAGTGAGACTCGTCCTGCGTCGGGCACGGCGCGCTGCCATCACTTGAATGCATCAAACCGATCCCCTCATCTTCCTTTTCCTCCTCCACCTCCTCCTGCTCTCCATAGGAATCAGGATCTCCCCTCCAATCATGACCACCGCTGTGTGTTTTGCTCTTCTCTGGTGGCGCAAAGGCAACGTCGCTATTGTCTGTGGTTTTGAAACAACATCCCTCCAACTGTGACATGAGAGGAGTAGGACCTGGTGATATATCAGTGGGACTCAACCCTGTTGGGTTCTTCCTCGCCTTGGTTCCAGTCTCACGTTTAATCGCCAAATCCCGGGTTGGTGCCGTTACGCACGGCGCTCCAGCACTGCGCCGGCCAACCAGAGGCTCTTGGTGCGCCTCCCCAAATCGACCTCCTTTCCCCGCAGCTGTCTTATCGTCGACCATCTCCAAATCCACGTACTTACTTTCGTGCGGCGTCTCCTTGATATTTTTGCCCCGTGCCGGCTTGATAATCATGTCCTTCAGGCGTTGGAGAGCCAACGCCGGTATCTCCACACAGCTCAGTCCGTTGTCCATAACCGGAGACGCAGCCTGAAGTACACATTCGGGTTCAGCAGACAAGGAAGCGGGAGAGATGGAGGAGCCCCCTCCACCTCACTTCACCCGGGTCCCTCTGTCCCCCTGGTCAGGGATGGTACAGTGGGCGCACAGCTCAGTGTCCGCAGTCTCTCTGATGACACGATCCAGACATTCCAGATCAGCGCCACTTGAAGCCCGATGCTGAGCGTCTAAAACGGTGCAGTTACATTACTGACGACAGTTTGGGCCACGTGGTTCTCAACCTCTGGGTCAGGGACCATTAGACACTGCTCAGCTTGGTGTTTTCATGTCCCCAGTCTGGTACTGACCAGTTGATAATTAAGTTCCGGGCCTGTGAGTGGATTGACTTCTTTTATTGACTATCCACACACTATTTACTCCTTCACTTATTTATTATATTTTGTCATCGTCATCATACCGCTATGGTCAAACCATATATATAATGATCAGATAAAAATATGTTTTCTTGTTTTAATAGGACAAAAGGTAGAATGATAAAAGAAAATGAGGGAGAATTTGATCACAAAAAAATGTGTAACAGTTAAAATATAACTTCTATTAATGCAGTATACATAGAACACAGATGTCAAACTCAGGCACGGGGGCCAAATATGGCCCACACTGCACTTACATTTGGCCTGCAAGATCATATCAAATATGTATGAAAGTTGGCCAACCAGTATATAGGCCTTATATACTGGCTGGATTTGTAGTATTAGTGATGCATGGTCTTTATAGTGTTATAGCACAGACATTTTGTTTTTTGTTGTAGTAAAAAAAATATTTAAAAGAGCTGGAAAGGATAGAGATAAATTCCACTAATGTGTGTTTCATTTATTTTTTTATTTTTCATCTGTTGATAATATTGAAGTGGCTGTTCCAGATTCCGTTTTTCCCAAAAATCAACATTAAACAGGGACAACAGTTGCTCCAGCCCCAGTGATATCTTGCTTGAAAACCCAAGAGATTTAATATCTCGAGAAGGGGAAATATTTATAGTTTATTTTTCTATAAATATTCAGTCTGGCCCGTAACTTTTTAAAATTTTGGCCCACTGTATAGTTGAGGTGGACACCCCTGACTTAGAGGATGGTGCTTTCCAACCCTTTTTTAGCTTTTGGCTCCATTTTGACGCCACAAGTTTCTTGTCTCTTGTCTCTCTCTCAGGCAAAGTGTACAGTTATTTGAAGATTGTGTGTCAACAATTCAGGCAATCTAATTTCCATGTCTAGTGATCCCACATGGCATTGTCACCCAAAGTTTGTAAAAATATTCCAGTTGGAAGAAGTGAGAGACAGAGGCAGAAAGGAATATTTCCACTGGAACGCTGAAACATCTCATCTGATTTCCCCTCCATGGTTCAGGGTTGTTGTCATGGCTGCTTTTAGAGTCAAAGCAAACTATGGAAATGATATTCAGTAAAGTGGGAGCAGATCAGTGACAGTTTTGTTTTTCCTCAGAGAAGTAGAAGACGTCTCTGTGCAGACATACAGCTCAATTGCACTCTTTAAAAATATACGCCTGGGCAGCTCAGATGCAGAAACGGCATCAAAATAAGACAAGCACAGAGACGATAAGTGTGTGTGTGTGTGTGTGTGTGTGTGTGTGTGTGTGTGTGTGTGTGTGCGTGTGTATCTGTGTGCTTGGCATCTCCAACACCTCCCATGGAGACAGTGTGGCAGATAAACACCAGAGTGAAAACAATCCGGAGACAACTCAGAGCACATCCTACTTTTGAAGCTTAATCAGGTCAGTCCCTGTCAGTGTGAGGGCCACTCTGAGCCCAGGGGCCACTAAGGGACTATGGCAGATGATACTGGTCAATACTTTGTTCCAGTATATCAAATCATTTCATTTTCTTACATGTTCGGTGGTCGGCATTATGAGAGCATGAGGACAAGATGTAAGAAAACAATGAAATAAGCAACTAATAATGTGGAAAAACACCTATGATGATAATAATGATGATGATTATTATTGTTATCCAGCAAATGAATATTGTCATTGTTATTATGTTAGAAGGTGGTGAACCCAGAGCAGATGAACTGCAGTAACATAAACGCCTGGTATGGTGCAGTGATATTTGGGAGATTGTTGTGGACACTGTTGCCCCTACGCCCCTTACTCATGTTATTTAATAATACATAATAATTGTGGTCTAATATCAAATATGTATTAATCATATATTATAACTTCTATAGTGTATCAAACATATACTAATATGATGAGGACCTTATCTGTGTTTTTGCACCATAACTTCATGCTTAAATTGTCGAACTGCAGATAAATAGGTGGAAACCACTGTGGAAATCATCAATGTCTTTATATTGACAGATAATATAGTGCGGCAAGAGATTCATAATAGAATATATATATATATATGTATATATATATATATACACACACATATATATACACACACACATATATACAGTACCATATACTGTATGTATATATTATATATTCATAGTATATGACATATACATTAACATCATGAACATATACATATAGAAACACCATCAGTGCACGACTCCCAGACAGTGCTGAAGCATAGACTCTCATAAAACATATAAGGCTATGATGCTCAGTTTGGATTACAGGGATGACAGGTGTCGCCTTGTAACAGTAACAGTGTTACTGTGTAGAATTTCCTGAAGGGCATAAATAACTTTCAGATGAAGGAGTGTCTTTTAGCCACAGGACATTGATCTATGATGATGTCTTGTCCTCACAGTTTAACACATTTGCGAGAAAAAAAGTCCTGAGTCTAATCAGATTTGAAGCTACTGACAATGATGAAGAGTCTGAAGAAACCCAATAGGTTTATGTCGTTTGTGCAGCATTGAGTTAATAAGATGAAGAAAAGTTTAATTAAAATACAACAAAATACATTTATTTATTTTAATTTTTGCGCTCAAGGAGGCATACTTGTGTGGAAGGCTCAAATCCACCATCCACAAGTTTCCACTAAGGTGCTTTGACCATATCAACGTCCTCACACACTGGGGAACCCAAATCACACTGCACCATACTGTGAATAACTTCCTACTGGAAATTGCGTCGGTCAGGACAGAGCTAAGTTCAGAGCACCTCAGTAGCAACCTGGCAGCAGGTGGATCTGAACCTGAAGCCCCCACTGCAGCCTCCTCTTCCACAAATCCATCTCGAGTTCTTCATCCTCAGTGTTTTTCAGCTGTTTCTTAGCTGTTCAGTGATGAGGTTTTGTGATCTTGTCTCCTAACTGGTTGCTTTTATTCTCCTTATATACACACAACATAACATCACCTTACATTACAGCCCAGTACGTATGACCCTGTGCTGTCAAAATACACTAAAGTACAGTATTACTTAGTAAAGCTCCTGACTGCAGTAGCCATAATGCTCTGACCAAACATATAGAGGTGCATCTTCTTGAAGTCATACTTAACAAAATGACCTCAATAAACACAACCAGAATCCACATATTAATGAGAAACTATATGTTTTCAGAAAATATAGTAATTGAGTTGGAAATTATAAAATTAAAGTTATTTTCTATCACTCAACCTCTAGCATGAACTAATTCTACTATTTGTGTATATTGTTTTCCCAGGAAAGCAGGTCATTGACTGTACTTTATTGTGGTAGGAAAAGGAAGTGTCAATTTGCTAATGATTTTCTTTGAGTTTGTCACTATGATGGACACCTCCAGTCCTGGCACAGAGCCACAAGATAATTCCAATCAGAAATGCCGTTCCTAAGAATAACCCTGTCTACGTGTGAGTCCTCAGTAGGACAGGACGTTTCAGTAGCTGCTACCACTGCGGTGACTGATGGGGGAGAAAGGAAGGGATGGGGGTGAGACAGCGTCAGAGAGTCCAGTCTGATTGGAATGAATAACTGGGCATGCTGATGTTTCTGTGGCATGGGAAAACTCTGGTGTCTGCTGTTGCTGCTGGTAGGCCAAAAATCCGCCCGCCGCCACGCTCTGCCACCAGCATCGATGAGAAACCAGAGATGCCTCAATCTGACTGGTTGGAGCTCTGCTCCACCTGTGTCGATGACTGGTTAGAGATCTGACCAACAGGCTGGAGTGGAGGAAAATGCTTTCTATGTCATCCAATGTTTGTGCCATCACAATGTCTTTAAGGCAAATAAACTTAATTTAAGGAAAAGACAAGGTTATGAATCTCTGGAAAAAAAACAAAGTTCGAAGTCTAAACACATTTCCAATTGATAAGGGGTCATAGAGCAAAAACAATAGTAATTTTATGGAATAGAACGTAAGAAGCTGATTTTAATCAAATATAAATAATAATAATAAAAACATGTTTGACTCTGCTCGGGAAATATTTGAAGTGGACAGATAGACAGACACAGCACTTTTCTAACCTTGTATGGGGTTTGCTAAGCTGACATGTCTTTAGCGTGATGGAGTATCCAAACAAATACTGTCCATTTAATAACTTAATACTGACAACTCATTACTTTTATACATGTTGTAACTTGAATATTTAATTTGCTGTAAATCATTTTTCAGTTCATTTTTACACAACCAGTTGTGGGACATGGAAGATGCTCTGTCCGTTTGTTAATTAGTTTCAGTGCTTTATGTGACTCATCAAAACTCAACAGATACTCACGTAGTACTCACTACTGTACACCTTTACACTCTACAGTAAGTCTCCTTCTACCACGGTTAATGCATTTAAGGCTCATAGAAAAAAAAGAGAAATTCTGAAGTAGAAACAAGATATTTGTGGTTATTCCTGTATTTATTCCCCCTCTAACTCCAACTAACTCCATATCCCCCCTGACTGCATCCATCAATCTCCTCTTTGTCTCCTACCTGGTAGCTCCATCACTAGGATCATTCTTCTACTAATGTATCCACTGTCCCTCCTCTGAACATGTCCAAATCATCTCCATCTGGCTTTTCTAGCTTTTTCTCCATTTTTTTTTCTGTCTGTGTTGTCCCTCTAATCACCTCATTCCTGATCCTGTCCAACCTTGTCTCTCCTAACGTGAACCTCAGCATCTTTAACTCCTCCACCTCCAGCTCTGTCTCCTTGTCTTCTATCTATTTCTTGTGTCTCTAATCCATACATCATGGCTGGTCTCACAACTGTCCTGTAAACCTATCCCTTCACCTTAGCTGACTCTCTTCTATCACAGATCACTCCTGAGACCTTTCTCCAGTTGTTTCATCCTGCCTGTCCTCTATTCTTCTCCTCTCCTCCCCAGTCTCCACTGCCTTGAAATGTTGAACTTCACTTCTTCAACTCCTACACCTTCTCCACCTCTGCTCCTTGTAACCCCACAATTCAAGGTTCTTGTAGTTTTTTAGTACTCTGATATAATAAATTATAATATTTATTACAAAGAGCTGTGTCTGTTTTGTAGAAATTCTACCTTACCTCTCTGCTACCCCAGGCAAGGGTCAGAAGGGGTTAGTGTCCAGTTATGCAATCTGACACACTTCCTCACAACAGAACCGTTCAGTATTGAAATATACTGACCACATATAGGGATCAATTTTGCATCAACATCAATGTTGCTCTATCACTCAAAACAAGAACAAGGATCAATTCAAAAGAAAAAAAAAGAGGATTTTTTGATGGCCCTGTAACATGAATAACTCAAGTTGTTGGTCCTGGTCTTGTCTGGAGCTAAGTTACTGTATACCCAGCACAGTCACACTAGCATGATATATTTAGCATGCTATTTTAGTGAGTCGGCCTGGTGACTCCAGGTCTTGAGGAGATAGGGTTACTTCAAGGGTCCACATTGAATCGGTGGTCTGTCAGTCAAGTCACTGCTGTTTATCACACGGTTAAAGATGAGACAAATTGTAGAGTGACAGTTGACTGTACAGTCCACTAACAGCAAATCGAACTTTTCTGAATGTAGGACACAATATTTTACCTGACACACCTGAACCAAACAGCTGTCCAGCTGGAAGCTGTCCGATCCAATATGAAAAAGTTTCCAATAAAAGCACATATTTGTTAATAATGTTTGACAAACAGACATTCAACAAACAAAGAAGGGCTCTTGCAGTGGTAGCTTAGTGGTTAAAAAAACTGGACTAAGGTCCGGAGAGTTTCAGGTTTAAATCCACCAACTGTGAGGTCCACTGAGCATGGCACCGTACCCATTCACTGCTCCCTGGGCTGCCCATCGTTCACGTTGGATATGGGTTCAATACATAGTTAGAATACAATTGTGTGCAGTGGTGTAAATTATAATGTCACAATGACAAGGAGCTTCCTTTCCTTTCCTTACGGGAAATGCATAGCGTTAGTCTTCTCAACCGAAGCAAGATGCCACAATAGAACAATTGAATATGTTCTACCCTTGGTTTTACTCCCAGGAGAAGGTCCAGGGATTGAACCCCAAAGATAGCATGTTAACCTGCATGCATAACCATTACACCAGTGTTTCCCAAGGTGAGGGGCGGGCACCACCCAGGATCGCAGTGTCAATGCTGGGGTGGCATGATTAGAAGAAATAAATGAGACATGACAGACAATATTGTCCAAAGTTGTACATTTTTAACAAGGGACTGGCAGTATAATGAATACCGTAATTTCCGACTATAAGCCGCACCCACTAAATTTTTTAAAGGAAAAAACATTTTGTACATACATTAGCCGCACCTGACTATAAGCCGCATGTGCCGCATTCTTTTTGCATTTTCCATCATGAGGGTCAGTTTATGCTAATTTCATTCATGTACAAAGCGCGTTACCGTACATTAAACTTCTTCTTCTTTTATGGTGTTTTTTGGCGGTTGTGACTTGCGTCTCAACACCACCTGTCTCACTCCTATATTTTCTGCTTGTGCAGTAAGAAAAAAATGCATACATTAGCAGCATCTCTGCATGAGCCCGTCGATTGAAATTTTGTGACAAAAGTTGCAGATTATAGTCCGGAAATTACGGTAGTTGATGGTTGTAGTAGCAACCTAACACAATGCTCATCCCACCTCCAAGCAAAACCACACGTTGGTTGGTCAAATGACCAAAATTGGCAATGCTGCCAGATTTAATGTCCGTCAAAAAGATAGATATTAACTAAACAGCAGCAGTGGTGACCTCTAGGTTGAGGAGGTGGACTTGGATACGCAAGTCAGTCATTCATCTTCATCCTATTATCCATTACTAGGTTGAGGAGCAACAGTCTCCACAACTGCCACCCAAATAGCCTTGTACCATACGGTGACCATTCCTGTGTGTGGTGAACCCACTGGAAGGGTCTCAGGTATCCACTGAGCTGCTCTGAGCACAACACCATCTCCATCTAACAACCTGTGGGCCTACTGCCTGCTTGAAGGCGGACAGGATGGCGCAGTGTGATTTGGGTGGCAGTTGTGGAGACTGCTGCCCCGTGACCTGGCAACAGATAAGCTGAACAGAAAGTGTGCTTTAACATAAAAATGTTGTGGCAATGGAGCTGTTGATTTTATTTGATAAAGTTTCTGAATATGACACCAATAATTTTTCTTTATTAAAATTATCAAAATTATTTGAAAAATAAATAATCTTTTTTTAAAATTAAAATGAACTTTTTTGGTAATGATTGCCTTATTGTAATGTCTGAGTGAAAACTGTAAAACCTAACTAGAATTGGGCCTTTATTGGGTTCTGTTCATCTCCATGGCAGCAGACATAACTGAAGGCCCATAATGACCACAGAGGTCATAGATACATGTGTGACCTACATAAAGTAGCTTTTAAAAGCCACCTGCGCACAGCACATCTTCTTCACAGCAGTGAGCCGTCTCATTTGTCTTCGAGAGTCAAGAGTGAGGGACTGACTGTTTTACACATGAAGGTTCATTCCCGCTCAGATAACGTCCGTTTAATGTCATTAAGGTCCAGGGCCAGAAACAAAAAATAAGTGTTACAAACACCAGTCCGACTGGAGACATTATCAAGTTGCACTGTGGGAAATTCAGTAAGAGAAGAAGGATATTTTAATCACCAGCGTGACTCTTTAACAGCAGGGTCTAGCGCCTGTGAGGCCTGGCCACGGACCTGAAGGTGTGAAGATAAAGGCTGAAATTTCATTCATCACTGGTATCCTGCTGCAGTGCCAACTGGGAGCCTTGGCACGCACAGTGGACCTTAGTTCTATGTCTTTAGTGTATTGCAAAAGTTATGTATAAAACCTAATATGCAAAATTTCTGACATCATCTACTGGGGAAACACAGGTATTACAGGGAAAAGGCAGAAGTATAATGATTATTTAACAAAATTATTTTATCTGGACAAGGTTGGCAGGCCGCAGTAAAAGGCTCAGCGGGCCCCATCTGGCCCACGGGCCCTAGTTTGCTCATGACTGAGCTACACCGTTCTCTGCATCATTTTATTTGAGAGATCTTGTGGTGATAGACAATAAATGGTATGGTATGCTATGGTACAGTATGGTACCATATGATACCATGAGGTATGATACCTTGTAGTAATTTAAAACAGAGTATGGTATGACATCATACAACATGATGTATTATAGTATATTGTATTATATCACATCGGCTCAGAAACTAACACAATGATCATGATTAAATTACATTTTTACAGTTTTTACAGCTAAAAAAGGGATATTCACACATATTTGCATATGTATGTGTATATACATTTATGTGAAACTCCAGGGTTCACCTCCTGGGCAAGTCTGAATCCCAGTTAGGGCAGATTACTTCCAGTGGGTACAGTGTGGTGTTCATAAATGGCAATACTCACTTTTACTTTCTTAATAGTTGTACTAGCATCTAAAAATGTATTAAAACTCTACAAAATAACCACGCCCAATGACACCTGATTTTTTTTCACAATACTTTTAAAATCCTGGTTCTAGACATTCACATTATAAACCAAAGTGCACTCCAATAATACTATAGTAATACAGAATAACCTGTTTTAGTATTATAAAACAAAATTCAATGACAGCTTCAGTATTCCTATTTATGAGATAACATTTACATTACATTTATGTTCTGTATGTTTACCACTAGGGGGACTCACTTGTCACATAATTACAGGACGGATTCTGTTTTGGCGCAGAGACAAACTCCAGGGGTCACGTCCTGGGCAATTTTGAACCCAAGTCCACTTCCTTAACCACTAAGCCACCACCACTGTCCTCAGATTAGATTACATCAATTTTTATTTTATTTTATAATTAAATCAGATAATAACAGACCACATGACCTCAGAAAGGCTCACAGCATGGTGCAGTGTGATATGGTTGGTAGTCATGGAGACTGTTGCCCCAGAGACCTGGCAACGATTAAGATGATAAAAATTAATGAATGGTTTATTCAGATAAAATCAAACTAGATTAGATAAGATTATATCTTCTTCCTCTTATCCGTTACCAGGGCGAAGGAGCAACAGTCTCCATGACTGCCACCCAAATCACACTGCTCCATACTGTAAGCCTTCCTGCAGGTGGTGAGCCCACAGGAATGAATGCAAAACAATCGTCTACTTTTCTTCCTTTTCTCCTGTCTCCTTTGCTCCAACTACAGTTTTTTTCATTGATATTATTTTGGTAAATTTCCCTTTAGTGTCTGTAATTGAAAGTTAAAGATCATGTGATCATGACCCGAAAGTGGTTTGTCTTTTAACCCCAGGCATTCTAGAAGGGTGTGTGAAAATGAAAGTGTGTTTTTCTTCCCTCGTTCCTCACCATGTCTTCTTGTCTTGGCACTGCAGTTCATAGTCTCTGACAGGAGTGGGGGTTGGACTCTCCCATGTCAGACGTTCGCACATGGAATGTCAACTTCCTGCTCCCTCTGCACGTCTCAGAGTTTAAGAGTTTGACGTCTAAGAAAGTCGACAAACGGATACATATATATTGCAGCATAACTTTATCTTCAACTTGTGAAGCATCTTTGGTGAAGTTGTGTTTAACGACTGGAGACAAGCTGCACTGAGTTTCACCTGGTGATATGATCCTCCTCATGCTCTGACGGGAACCGGGAGGTAGAAGGAAGGGAGAGAAGTGAGAACAGGAGCAGAAGAAGAATGTACGTGAGTATATGTAACTACCACAGTGGAACGGAGGAATGAGCTGTGTTTCTTTAGGGGGTGTGTGTGTGTGAACGGCACAGGTTTCAGTCATATATCACGTTTGCACTGTACAGATAACTGTATCCCATATACTTATAGGATTAGTGGCTAAGGCGTGTCTCCTGTATTTGGTGCATCACAAAAAAAAGCAGAAAACAGCAACAACTCGACAGACTTATCATTCAAAGTAATTATTACAAATAGGAGCAGTTAAAGAATACCAAATATATTGAAACCCCATATTCATGCATGTATTATTTTCCTTCAGACCAGGAATTCACAATTTTCTTTCCTTTCAACCCATATTTTGTAGACAGGACTGTACCTCAGCCCATCCTTTTCAAAGCTGCTGCTTTAAAACTCTACTGAACACATTTCATTTATAACATGTTCATTTTCCATATGCAAATGAGAAAAAAAAGTCCTTAGATCAGTGGCCCAGTCCTTGGCTGCTAAATCTGCCTCCTGCTAATGTTGTGATGATGACTTGTACTGCAGAAAAGGAAAAAAAAATACAAGAAAAGAAAAACATACATCCTTCTTCAGCCAACAACAATCAAAAGTCATCAATATTAACAAAACCTTAATTAAATAAATCATCTCATATAATGAAAAAAATCACTTATGAAAACTTCTGATTAAAACTTCTCTGTAAGATGGAAAAAAAAAATCAAGTACTGTGTTGTGTCTGTGAAGATTCTCATTCATCCAGGTCATGATTTCCAAAAAGGGTTTAGTTGTCAGCAACTGGACTTCTTCTTGGAGTTGAAAGACGTTTCATTCCTCAACTGAGAGGGAACTCTAGTAGTTCTCCTCCTCTAGTCCACTCCCTTCACCACTGGACAAAGGTGTGAAGAGTTGTTTTGATCACACCTTTTTAGACAGAAACTGCTCCTGATGTTAATGAGCAGTTCTCTTGTCACATGTCCAGATGTGAATGGGAGTCGTTGTCCTACCCGTCTAGAGAAGCCTGCTCTGGTATTGATGAGCAGTTAAACTTCCTAGGATGGGATCTCAAGGCAGAATGGTCTGTAGCAGACAGTTTATGACGCAGACCTCCCCCTCTATTCAAGGTTGGTTGTTCCAGATAGGCATAGATGGCTTCCTTCAGTCCTCTCTCGAACCACATGTCCTCTTCGTCCAAAATATGCACCTCTGAGTCCTTGAAAGAGTGTCCCTTTTCCTTGAGATGGAGATAAACTGCTGAGTCCTGTCCTGATGTGGTCGCCCT
>JAFBJS010002670.1:65629-135648 GCA_016785265.1 Paraplagusia blochii | reverse complement strand
TCCTGATGTTAATGAGCAGTTTTCTTGTCACATGTCCAGATGTGAATGGGAGTCTTTGTGGACACAGTCGTCTAGAGAAGTCTGCTCTGGTATTGATGAGCAGTTGAACTTCCTAGGATGGTCTGTAGCAGACAGTTGATAACGCAGACCTCCCCCTCTATTCAAGGTTGGTTGGTCCAGATGGGCATAGATGGCTTCCCTCACTCCTCTCTCGAACCACCTGTCCTCTTTGTCCAAAATATGCACCTCTGAGTCCTTGAAAGAGTGTCCCTTTTCATTGAGATGGAGATAAACTGCTGAATCCTGTCCTGAAGTGGTCGCCCTCCTGTGCTGAGCCATGCGTTTGCGGAGTGGTTGTTTGGTCTCCCCAATATACAGATCCGAACACTCTTCACTGCACTGAACCGCATAGACCACATTGTTAAGGTTTTCCCTTGGAATTTTATCCTTGGGATGAACTAACCTTTTTCTGTGTGTGTTGCTCGGTTTGAAGTAGACAGGAATGTTGTGTTTGCTGAAAATCCAACGTAGTTTCTCAGATACTCCTGAAACATAAGGCACCACCATGTGTTTCCTCTTGTTCCGACCTTGTGTGATTTTTGTAGTGGTTTCTTTATTCTGCCTATTACCTGTTTTGTACTGTGTTGTTCTGAGTATCCATGCAATCCAGAAACACCATCTATCAATCGATCCATCGATCCAGTCGTCAGTTCTGAAGTAAATAATATAACATTAATAAAATGATCAACTCATTTGTATCCTTGTATCCTTGTGCGATCCACAGGCTCCGCTTTAGGTTTGTTTACATTTTCTCATACAACCTGTTCCAGTTTTGTGGACACACATGGATTCTGGCCAACACTATCGCCCGATTCCTCAAATTTGGCCGTGGTGAGGTTTAAAACATTTACACCTACTCTGTGTTAAGTGTACGTGTCATCGCCTGTCACATGTCGGGATGTTTCAGATGCACTGGCAGATACCTTCTACTCCGTGGGCTTCATGATGAGTGCCTGCCAGCTGTTCTCCATCCTGGAGCTTTTCCACATCGCTGATGGGATCGAACGAGCCAGACTTCTACCTCGTTTTGTCCAAGTGCTTCATCGTTCTACTCAGGCCATTATTAATGATTAATATACTGTGTCAAAAACCTCTGTATATTTAACAGTGAGTGTATGGATTTTTTTATTTGTTTAAGGTTATGGAAAAAAACCTGTTGCTGATTCTGGTCATCATGATGGAGGAGATCCAGAGTAAACCAGTTGTTTGTGTCCAGTTCTTGTCATGGAATATTCTAGACCTCTTAAGGTAGGGATGTTTGACTCAAAATTGACATTTGTCTCTGTCTCACCATCCAACAGAGAAAAATCAGATTTGTAGAAATAACTGGAAACTTAGGACAGCCATGACATTATGTTCTTTACAAGTGTATGTGAACTATATATATATATATATAACTATATATGTGTATATATATATATGTGTATATATATGTATATATATATATATATATATATATAGCAGATATAGCAGATTACAAGGTGAAAGTCATAGTTTGACTTTATGAAGCAAAGTAGTTGTACGTCCAAAATTTGTAAGGTTTTGATGAAGAAGGTTCAGGAGAGTCTGGTGCACTGTGATTTGGGTGGCCGTCATGGAGACATTGCGACCTGGCAGATGAATATGAATGGATGGAAGTCAATTATCTGAGACAAGAATGAAGAATATTTGTGATTTTGCAATTTCACTATAAATGCCTCAACTGACATGTTGTTTGTTGCATTCCCAAGAGTTCACATGTAGCAAAAAACGTGTTAAGACTGTATCGCACCGATGGAGGGATGGATGGGTGCACGTGTTATACCCCCATAAAACCCCTGATTTTAAAACTCATTTACACCATGTGACCTGTGCAAGATGGAAGTAACAAACAAATTTATTTTGGAGAACTACATGATACTACAATTACAATACTACAATTACAAACAGATCTTCATCTGTTTGTTTGTATGTTGCCGGGTTGCAGGGGCAGCTGGCACCACCCAAATCACATTGCTCCATATTGTGAGCCTTCCTGTAGGTGGTGAGCCTACAAGAAGTTATGTGGGTCGAGACAGTGCTATGATCAGAGCCCCTCAGTAGCAACCTGGCAGCTGGTGGATTCGAACCTTGAACCTTGTGGACCCAAGTCTGCTTCCTTAACCACTAGGCCCCCATGAATACCATATTTGCTATTTTTTTCAGAGTGATGTTTGCATATTTATTTAGAATAATAAGGTACGATTACTGAGTTAATAAAAACCGTCCCTTACAAAACAGTCCAGATTTGTTTTCCTTGTACGACAGATATCCACTGGAGCTGCTGCGAATCATGGACACTCCCTCAGTATCCATGCTGTGGATCCGCTACACTCTCTGGATCCCAGTGTACATCCTGTCAGTGGCCACTGAAGGTGAGGTTTTGATATTATTTGGCAGGTGAAGTTCCAGCAGTTACGGTTTGGCACAAGGCTGGATTATAGAGTCTTGCAAATGTGCAACACAAAGAAAGGAACAATGGAGCAGAGACAGGAAATGGTTTGGCAGAACAGAGGAGATGATAAAAATGTCAGGAAGTATAGTTGAGCGAGGCACAGTGTGGCTTAGCTGATTATTTTGGTACGTGTCGGAAACTGAACCAATTAAATGTGCCAAAGGAACCCAAAAATACTTACTTAATTAAAAAAATAATCATAATGATATCGTTTAGTCTGGTTTTTCAAAATTAAATAAAACAAGAGCTTTGGGGTCATAGTGAGAGTGAAAAAATAAAAAAAATATTTTTTGTCATTACGACGTTGTGATTAACACCACAGCACACAAAGGAATCCGTATTTAACCCATCATCAAAGTGAGCAGTGGGCAGCTAATGATGTGACCGGGGACTAGTGTGTGGGGACGATACCATGCTCAGGACACTTGGCAGTAAGGGGACCTTGCAGATCCTAGTCTGCTTCCTGCCCTGAAAAGGATTAAGGATGGAAGGAAGTGTCTAATGTAAAGTCACTAAGAAATAATTCAAGTTTACAAAATAAAGGTCCAAACTTTACAAGATTAAAGTTCTAAGTTAAAAGAGAAAAGTCAAGAATGAACGGAACACAAGTGTTAAGTAAGGTGATATACAATTATATATTAAATATAATCACATTTTCATCACTTTTTCTCAGGTGTAACCATCTGCCAGGTTCTACCACTGGTCAAAGATGCTGCCCCAAACTCATTCCATGTTCACCTTCCCTTTATCTTGCTGGTCTACCTGCCAGTCCTGGCCCTTGGTAAGGTCATCCCTCCACTCCCATATTAACAATTGTTTATAGGTGAAAAAATATATAGAAACATGGGTAAAATACAGATTTTCACATTGTAAAACCAGGACTTTTTCTCACCCTTCCCAATATTTCAATTCACTAGTTTTTTTCATCTAACATTTTTTATCTAACCTTTTTTTTCACTTTCAACTTAACTGCAAATTTCCACCCAAATGACGTTGCACCATCCAGTGACCTCTGTGGCAATTTGGCAGCTGGTCTGCTGCCGTAACCACCAAGCCACCACTGCAAAGTCAACAGCTTCTTACAGAAATCCTCCCTCAACAATCTTGTTCTACTTCTGCCTGTGGTAAACCTGTTTTTGTTTGATGGCTGAAATCTCTGGTGTTCCATTCTAGTTTGGAGAGGAAGCTAAAGCTTCTGCACCTCAAGTTTCAACATGTCACCAGTTGAAACAAGAACAGGGGTGTCCACAGTGTTTTGTCTTGTGAGCTACTTTTCAAATGACTAGGTTGAAGTGATCTACCTGGATTGAAAACCTAAATATATATTAAACTGTATTAACTGGTTATCTTTCTAGCTACATAAACATATAACATATGTTATACTGTCTGACACAATACCTATATTGTTCTCACTTTTGCTCAGTAGTATCTTGAAATACAATTAAATTGTAATTACTAATATTTTTATGTTATTGCTCAGGATCTACCAGCACTTCTTTGGAGATCTAATGGTAGATCGTGATCGTGGGCACCCTGAACTAGAAGAGGCCGTTGGTCTGGAGAGACAAATCAGGCCATGATTACCATTCTGCGTCCACTGATAAATAGTGCAGATTCAGCCATTGTTAATATTCATTTGCAATAGCAGACTGAGCCCAGGTGAACAGCCCCGCCTCCCTGTAGCCTTTCAACCCAGTCATCCTGCCCCACGTCTCCACAATAACAATGGCAGAAACCTTTGAGGTTAATTCAGCTACTTGGTCCGCTACAGCTAATTCCTTCCCTTCCGTGTCATCTTGAGCCGTAAAGTTGGTGTGACAGAGCGTCACATTCAGACCTGGACAAACAAAGGCTTGGGGGCTTGATGCTGCACGTTAGGACTTTTTGCTCTGGCCCAAACTTGTCCAAATTATACTTTTAAATAATTTAATAAATTATATTATCGTCATCCTTCTGTCATCGTCCATGCACTTAGTGTAGAAAAGGCTAAGAGCATTTTGGCACTAAAGCCTTTATTTGTGACTTTTACAGGTCTTCTCCTTTTGTCTTGTCCCTTTTTCAGGGGTTGCCATAGCAAGTCAACATTTTCCATCTCCCCTTGTCCTCTGTATCTTCAACTATGACTTCAACCACCTCCATGTCCTCCCTCACTACATCCATCAATCTCCTCTTTGTCTCCTACCTGGTAGCTCCATCGCTAGGATCATTCTTCTACCAATGCATCCACTGTCCCTCCTCTGAACATGTCCAAACCTTCTCAATCTGGCTTCTCTAAGCTTTTTCTCCAAACCTTCCTGTCTGTGTTGTTCCTTCTAATCACCTCACTCTAGTCTCACAATCTCACATGACTTTTACAGATGATTTATCCTCCATCTGCTCCTGACCTGGCCCATATCAAATTTAAGGATCAAATTGATCAAGATGGCTTTGCACTCAGGGACATACATTGCTGCTAGAAAGACATTGGGGTGAAATACATTGTAATTTCTAAAATATAGAAGATATTGTCTCTCGAATTAGTAAATAGTAATTTAATCACCTTTAATGAAAAACTGAATTGCTGTGACCTTCTTATGATGACTCTACAGTTTCTTCAACTCCTGAATCAGTGTTCTACTAAACAGGCCTTGGTCCCAGACTTGAACTGTAACCAGTGAGTTATGACCAGAGAGTTGATGAAAAATATATTTATTTAAATTTATATTTCAACTTTCCAAGTAAATAAATATTGCAAGGTAAACAAAGTCTGTTTTATTGCTTTTTGTTTTGCACAAAACTATCTAAACATTACTTTTAAACCTCAATGTAATATTGTGAACTGGTTGGAGTATTTATTTAGTCCTGTGTGTAAAAACCTGTGGTTTCTTTTCCAGGAGCTTCTGTGACCGTGTGGCAGCTGCTGAAGGAGAGGAAGCATCAGATAAACAGACAGAACAACAAGAAGAAACGAAGATGACCAAATGGATTCATTTGCTTTTAATCGCAGATGAAATTCGTGCAACCGCGAGACACATCTCCCTCAGCTCAAACCTTGTATGAAAGGTTCTTAATTCTGTAGCAGCAGGCTTGAAATTTAGTAAGAATGTGTATGAGGTACAAAAACAATCTGTACTAGCAAATGTGCATATACCCTTTGTGCACCAGTAATAGGTACCATGTTCATGCATGGTAAGGTCATTTATATTCTGAAACACTTCCACCTGACCATGTTTAGTAGCAACAATGTGTCCTGTTTATCCAAAAAGGCTAGTGCTTTATCACATATTATTGTGACAATCCGAAGTAGCCTGCAAATTGCAAATAAAAATAATACTGCCCTCTACTGAGCTGAGAGGGAGTTGGGAATCTTACTTGTACAAAAAGTTCCATTCATTCACCGTGCTTTAATGGAGATGTGTGGATCAAGCTATAGTTCAGATCATGTTTGAGAATCTGGAGATGGTGTAAAGCTGTTTTATCATTTCTGCTTGTTGGTGAAATATGTGATACATGATAATAATGTGCATACATCTCCAATTCTTGTCAATACTTCGTGGCTTTGGTGGAAATCAAGTAAATCCATCAATATACTAGCTTAGATGCTACTCGTGCTCTTGCTGTACAGATTAGCGTACTGCATCCAATTACTACTGTATTTTCCGGACCATAAGTTGCACTCCAAAAACAAAAATATTCTATAAATTAATGGGTCTTACAATGCAGATCTTTTATGTGTGGTTTTCTACTGATCTCAAGTGGTGATCAGAAATCTGTCAAAATGTTTGAGAAGAACTTGATTTCACTGTGGTCAAAAGCCTTGTGGAGTAATACTGTACTATACTGTATTTGGACAGCCCATTGTGACACTGTACTAGACTTTTAATGTAATGTTGTGATGAGTTTATAACTGAGGTGGGCAAATTTTTGACTTGCGCCCAAAATGGGTCCCAGAATTATACACGGGGACTAAGTCATATTTAAACCTAAAATGCTACATTTATTATAGTTTTTATAATTTCATCTACTGTGGCACTGCTGGCATTGCAGGGAAAAGGCTGAGGTATAATGATATTACAAATGAATAATTTAATTTGGACAAGGCTGGCGGGCTGCATTAAAAAAAACACAATGGGCCGCATCTGGTCCCCAGGCCTTAGTTTGACCAAAAGTACCCCAAAATACCACCAGTTAAGAGACATGCTATTGTAACCTAAGGCCAGATCATCATCATCATCATGAACAGATAAGTTACAGCAACGAGATCGACACAGATAATGACGATACGGAACCGAGCATGGTTGACGCCAAAATCACGCAACTTTCAACCAACGAAGATGAAGAGTTTGATAGTCTTGTAGAAGAAGACTTATGACTTGTACTTCCATGAGTATTTATGTCCTATAAGGGTCATTTTTGAATATTATTTTCTATTTTTTTCAGTTTCAGTAAAATTTCTGTCTCAATTGAGAATGGGAGGAATCTTTTTGTACCAGATATTTGCAGTATTGTACATTATTTCTAATAAAGAAAAACACCTTTTTTTTTCAAAAACAATGAGGTAAGGTAAGGTAACAAGAATACTAGTATTGAAATGCTGACACGGCAGCACATACATTTCATAGAAGCATGATCTTTTTTTT
This sequence comes from Paraplagusia blochii, assembly GCA_016785265.1. NCBI lineage: Eukaryota > Metazoa > Chordata > Actinopteri > Pleuronectiformes > Cynoglossidae > Paraplagusia > Paraplagusia blochii. The sequence goes on along the minus strand of JAFBJS010002670.1, from coordinate 128,496 downwards.
GTAAGCAGTGTATGTGAGGTCACTTTTTACGAAATACTGTTCTTCTCACATGTGCCTGAAATGGATCCATAGTTTTTTCCTCAGTCGACATTCTCCATACCTGACAGGTACGGACAGGAAGGGGACATGTCGTCCCACCAGTCTAGGGCTACCAGCCATAAGCTCTGGTCCACACACCCTTCTTCTTGAACTCAGCCGACGACTTCAGGGCCAGCAGGGTGGCTAAAAAAAGGAAAAAACCCATGAATGGCGTCACATACAACAATAACAACAATTTTGTGACTGTGACAAAACTTTTATGATGTAACCTTATATATTCTATGGCTGTTAGAACACACCAACAATACTCAAACAGCACTTTTATGAAATATAAAAACACAAGCAACTGTAAAACAAAGAGAAGAATTTGTTTGGCATAAAGCCCCGGTTTTAAAATTCGAACATCAACATTTAAAAGGTACACTGTACATGAGGCACATATACCTTATGTACAGTGTTTTGTCTAATTGACAACTAGTGTTGTCAACTACAACTAGTGATGCAGCAGGTATTTCTTTATTGTGTTGAGAACTGCTATAAATGTTTCAATCCGGGTGCAAAGCAAAACATTGTCATCAAGAATAGTTGTATCTACATAAAAACTGTATGTGTTTATTACCTTTGACAGTGGATTTTGTCCTCATTGATAGATGTTCATCAGGACCTTCTGTGATGCTGAGAAGCCAGTCTACGAACTAACGCAGGGACAAAAGCACATGTAGAGTAGAGGTTGTCCCAGGTCAACACAGTAAATACTGAAAAATACTTTACAACAAGATTGATTTTACAGCCTTTAGCAAGGATTTACATCAGCTGTACTCTTTCTTCAATATTTCTGAGTACATCAGTTGTGTGTTCAACTAAACAGGCTCAGGTTCCACATTAGGTTAGTAAATTGTGAGCAAACTGAAACTAGAAAAAAAATGTCATTTCATTGCATTTAATTTTTGTGCAGCTTTATTCATTTAGATAATTATACATTTTCTTCATGTTGTGTATATATGCAGTATATTTTGCATGCTCGTAAGCAATATTTCCCTTAATTGGTTTTCCTTATTCTACTAACCAAGTTGAGTTAGTAACAAAACTGGTTTCCATCAGCTTTGGTTTTAGTTTACTCAATATAACTTATTTCGCTACTGACAGTGAAAAGTTTATAAATCACTCTCATAACAAAAAGCATGCACAAGTGACATTTATAGGTTTAAGTGCACAAGACAGTCCTGGGACTTTCTGTTTCGGCATCATCTCACCTTCTGCCTCTGGCTGCTCCAGGGCTCTTTGTCTAGTAGTAGAGTCAAGCTGTGGGGCAATCCCAGCAGGCACTGGTGCAGGGTGGGGCCTGTATCTGACGCTGTTCCATACAGACTGTGCTGTAGGGCCTCGGGCTTGGAACCGGGTTCCCACGGGAACCACCTGGCTCTGACGCCAAGCAGGAGGGGCATGCAGAGGTCCGCCCAGGAAACAACAGCAGCGGCAAAGAGCTGAAACAGGAAGTTGGTGGCCTGCAGACAGATGACGTACTGTATTTTATCTGTTGATGTTAATGAAACAGTAAAAGTGTTTCTTAACATGGTTTGTCTACTCGTGAAATTAATGAGTAATTATTGACCTAAAGTACCTACGGCCTCTAGGGGCAGCAAAATATAGTTCTGGGATTATCACCATAAACAAATGCAACATCGATTTACTAAGGTGAAGCTACAGTGATCACACCTATCAGATGTTTTGAAGCACCCTGATGCAATGTTATTATTTATAACTTACAAACAGTGTGCAGTAGATTCTGGATATGCATGACTAGATAATAAACATTTGTGTGAAGTTGTTCCTGTCCTCTGAAGGTTCCCCATGCAGAAACGGGAAAATTAAGTTCAGTGCGTCCTGTGTATTTCTTTGAAAAGCGTCTTAAAAAAAAATAATCTTAAGGTTAGGTTTTTTAGATTAGGTCCAGTTTCCCACGTGTTGAGTACTTTTTTTTCATTTCAGAGGCAATAATTTCTCTTTGTACCTGCAGCTATTTTGTCTGGAGTTGTCTTCCAGCCTCAGGACAATAACACAAATAACAGAGCTGCCAACTAAAAACATGTATTAACAATTTGACAAGACAAGTGGACTTTTTGGAATAATCTCTCAAACATAGTGCAGCACTTCAGCAATGACAACCATTTTCACCGGAGGAGCTCTTACTTTTCATCTACGTACAGCAGTTGAAGCCTGAGAATTCTATAATATTTATATTTATTTACTTATATACTATAGTTAATAGTTGTTTTAGATTTAATTATTCCATATGTAATTTCTGGGGGCTGGAAGAAATATACTTTTAGTTATTTTTAACAGGAAGAATGCAAGTGAGATACAAGGGGATTGATTAACACTGTGGAAGAGAATAAAAAAAGAAAAGAGAATAAAGTGATATTTTATGATCTCTACTTTGTGAAATTATTGTGTTAACAGTAGCAGTTATTATAAACACTGATAACCGTCGGCCCCTGACAGGTGCCAAGCTTCTAGTTCTTCTGGGGAATCAAACCAAGAACTGTGCTAATCACTACACTATGGAACCAATTAGACTCATAATCTGTAGCCCCACCATACTACTAAATCAGAACAGAGTAACCAACTCTTTTAGGACTGCTTTTAATTAGAAAACACTTGGCTTTTCTTTAGCATATGTCTTCATACACACTCCTGATCTTTTCTTCACTGATGGAGTATTGGCCAAATTTGTGCGTTTGGCCTATTTACAAGTTGTAAAAAAAAGAATATGAGCTGTGGCTTGGACAGAGTTAATCATAAAGAGTAATAATACCAGTTGTGTGTCTCCACATGAGACCACTGTGGCACCATGAGCGACATTTCGAACATGTCCCATCAACTCCAGCAGCCACTCAAGTCGTTTGTGTACGCCTACAAGAATAAAAAAACAACAAACAAATGAGCCAGCTACAGTACGATCATAGACTTGACTTTTAACTATGCATTTATCACATTTGGTTATAGTTACAGTTACGATCGTGGTAATTGTTAAGAATATTCTTTTCTTTATAATCCAGATTTTACTTTGAAAGGGTGACCCTTAAATGAAATATTTCTGGTCTGTGTTTTGTCCTGACCTGTGTTAGCGCCTGCTGCTAGGCGACACTGATAGAATGTCTGCAGGAGGAGCCAGCCCACTCTATGGCTTGGCCAACCACGAAGCACCCCAGCAATGACATCATTGAGACTCAGCAGTGGAACTCTGCCTTGGGAAGTCAGGTAGGACAGAATGAAGCATGTCTTCTCCATTTGACTCTAAAAAAGGAGCAACGCAACAACGCAATCCAGTTGTCATGAGATGTGACTACTTCATGTACACATGATGAACTTTCTAAGACCTGGGCAAACTCACTTTTGTATTTTAAACTAGCCTGCCAGTCAAGTCCAAATTATACTATTAACTGATATTATTATTATAGTTCTGTCTTTTAACTGCAATGCTAGCATTTCCCTAATATATAGCGTAAAAAAGGCGGAAAGCATTTTTATGATTCTAGCCTTTATAACTGCCAGTTTCCCAGAATGGATGTTGATTCATGACTTTTCACTAACTTGTTAACCAATTTATATATGTAACTGTTATAGCACAGTTGCCAAACTGAGAATTATCTCTGCTAAATCTTTGCATTTTTAAAGTACTGCAGTTGTAAATATGTAAATGTATGTATATATATATAAATATATATACATTTACATATTTACAAATATATGCCTTTATATATATATACATACATATATACATACAAATGAATATATATAATAATTAACACAATATAACACATATATAATATATATAACACAAATAAGTATGAACAAACTTTAAAGAGACATTAAAAACCTTCCTATTATTATTATTATTATTATTATTACCTTCCTGTCAACTTTTCTCTTGTACGATCCCTCTAGCCTCCCCTAGGGATACCAAATCTTTCGATTGATGACTTTTAATTAATCCAAGTTTACAAAATTCTCAAACTATCGTTGATATAGTTGAACATTATTCTAATATACTGACAGGAATTGAAGAAAGTGACATGAAGAAGCTTCTTTAACAACTCTTAAGTCTCTTCCCTGTTTAAATTTTAATAGCTCTCTGCTGTCACCCACTGGAAGAGTATTTTATTGTTCTTCCTGTTGCTGTGGCAATTGTTAATTAACAATTATTAACATTTTAAAAAGTTGTTCACACTGATTAGAGATTAGAGACATGAAAAAGGTCTAAACATGGACAGAGGCTGCCCACAGGAAAGAATGTTTTACCATTTTAACAAAAATTGTCACACTTCACTCACACCATCCATTACCTCAGTGACTCGGGCAACTCTTTCAATCTCCGTGTCAGACATCTCAGACAAACATTTGGCCACGCCCACATACAGATCCACCAGCTCATCCTGAAACATAACATGTGTAATTAATTACAACATGATTTTGGACTTTGCTTAACTAATAAATGATTTATTAAAATATTGATTTTATTTGGCTGTTAAATATAGACCATCACATGAAGGTTTTGGAGGTGTACGGCTCCACGGAAGAGTGGAGGCCAGCCTTAGGTGATTTGTTCATATTGAATACAGTCATCTGGTGATACTTTACATTCTGTACCTGAATTTGGTCTGGCAGTAGGGTGAAGATCTTCTCTGTGGTGGAGCACAAGATTGTCCAGCAGTTGCTTGGAGGGTTGGGTAGGGCCATGGCCTGAGCGAGGCCCTGCAAAATAGCACAGCACAGAGGCAGACGCTGCTGTCGAACATCTTGTTGGAACTGCTGCAGGACCAGGCTCTCCACGTAGACCTGAAGCTTGTCCTCGTTGACGTGTTTCATCCACAGCCCAAGGGTCTCATACAGGTGGCCCCGGCTCTTGTACTAGGGTTAGGACAAAGACTTGAGTGTAAGTTTGGTTCTTACTACAAAAAAAACTATTGTTACTGAGACAATGTTGTATCTGTTATAGCACAAATGCCAAATAAGTATGAACAAATTTTAAAGAAACATTAAAAACAGTTACAGTATGTCAACTTTTCTCTCCTATGATCACTCTAGCATCCCCAAGTGGTACCAAACCATTACTTTAGTATACCACTGCTTTAGTATCATGTATAATTAACATTTCTTTAGTTAGTGTTCCTCAAAAAGAGGAACAACATTGTACTGTTGTTTTTTAACAAAACTCAATTTTGTCTTATTAACACAGTGACAAAAAACATAACATCCAGGTGACAGTATTGCAACATTAGCTAAGACATTACACCTTTCTCCACCAGAAAGTTGTGATTGATAACTGCAAATTTTCCCAGAACGTATGTCAATTAAAATAAAATCTGCATTTTTAGCAGTCACATTTATTATATGAGTAGGGATCGGGCTATCGCTCTGGCCCAGAGACAATGTCTCTGTCATTGGTGTGGAACTCCAGTCTTCACCTCCTGGGCAAGACCAAACCCTGGTTAGGGCAGTTGGCTTACAGTGGGCTCCCCTCCTGGAGGAAGGTTCATGAGAAACTAATGTGGTGCAGTGTGATTTTGGTGCTGCTGCCCTTGACCCAGTAACAGAAAAGCCAGTGAAAATGGATGGTTGGAGTGGTGGGTGGATGAAAGGGATCAAGTGATGGATACATAACACTTTTATTTAAATTTTTCTGTCTGACACAAAAAACACTAGATGTGCATTTAACAAGAAAAATTCTCAAGTGAAAAATGTTCTATTTTCTATTCACTTGTTGAAAAGTTGTTTTATTTATTTAGAAATTTCTTAGAGTTCAAATAGTTGTTAAATAGTTATTTAAATATATTTATAGCAACTCGTGAGACCTACATCAGTTCTGTTGGACAGTACTTACGCTGAGACTGTGCACCAGTGGTGGCGAGAGCCAGGAGCCCAAGAAGAGAGCAACACTCTGGGAGGACTGAGCCTGACAGGCAGCCAGAACCAAACACTCATGCTGCACATCTTCTCCTGTCAGCAAAAGAAACATGGAAAAATGTTCAACCCTGTTCTTCTGTTAGTTTATCTCTGACGGAGATTCTAAATTACATTTCTTACCGAAACTAAGCCTCATCAGTGGAGAGAGAACAGAATTCCAGTTAATAGGTGGATATTGAAAACTTGATCCAACTGAGGCCAGTGGGTTCAGTGCGGCTTTAACCAAAGCTGGAGGACAGACGTCTGGACCTGGACAAATGAGATGAATAAACATATATAAACATTTTTACTGGCAGCTGTAGCTACACTGATGTTGCTGTCCAATTAATAACCTACAGGATATAAAATGTATGTGATTTTCCATATAAATTCTTTGCTAGCTTTGTTGGTCCACAAACCTTTTTTTCCTGCCTCTGAGAGAAGGTCAATGATGGCTCTAATGATACTTTTCTCTGGAAGATAACTGAAATCCTGAGGGACTGAGAGAGGAAACGTTTAACATTGGTTACTCATTACTGTGAACAATTAAACTAACAAGATTAAAATAGTAAATTTAAGAGAACAAAGTCAAAACATTTCTTAAAAAATTTACAAATTTTCCAACAAAAAGTCCCAATTTAAAAGAAAAGATAAATATACAAAGTTAAAAGAAAAAGATGTAGTGACTTTTTCTTTTGAAATACAACCTTTTGTCATATCATTTGATTTTAGAGATTATAGTCTTTTAAATTGACCTTTTATATCTTAATTATTTCTCTTTTCTCATTGTGGCCTTAATACTTACTGTAATATTAATTGAAAGATTGTTGCATGTACCTGCTGTATGACTGTGACTGGTGGACATGTGAGCCAAATGTAAATGCCCAACCAAGGTGGCGCTGTTGGATTGCAATCCAATAGCTCCTGAGAAGGTGATGACCTGTGTCAAACAATTTATGGCAGTTATAAAGAAACCTCAGGGCAATTGTCAAAGGTAAATATTTTAAATTAAAAAACGATCTTCTAAACATTTCTCAACTTAATTTTCTACAGATGGTAAATAATTTTCCTCCCAAAAACAGTTATGAATTAGACTAAAAGCATTGGTTCTCAAGCTACAGTTCATAACACAATATCAGCTTGGGAAATGTAACTTTTTCCGTACAACTTGTTAGGAAAATATAAGAAAGACTCAAACACTGCAGTATTAATATCTGTGGAGACAAAAATTTTCAGATATTGCAGATATAGAAACTAATTGCCAAGCAGAGGGGGATGAATATATTGTCAAACAGTGAAATGTGTCACAGACAGTATACTGGCTGCACACCAGACATGGATTGTGTTACATTAAAGTTGTTGTTGATTTCTCTTTCTGGAAAAACTCACTTGTGTGATGGCTCTGATGACCTCGTTCAGTCTGCTCTGCTGCTGGGGGGACAGCTCCATCTCCCCTTTGAGCTTCAAGATGAGACAAACAAGTTTGACTTTCATAGTAAGAAAAAATACTAATATTACGAATTTCTGGTCTGTGCTGAACTTTCACCTGGATCAGGTAACTCTCAGATCCCACTAGCGCCACCAGGCCGTTGACAGCAGCCAGTCGCTGCATGGTGGGACAGCCCTGTAACACAAGGACAGTTGAACTTGACATCTGTCGTTTATGGATCAGATCAAGATGTAAAGATGGAATGTGCATCAGTTATATATTATTACAAATGTTGCTTTAGTTGAAATACATGATTACCACATCAGGGCATTAAGGAGTAGACTGCATAATCACAAAATGTAACCGGTCATGACATATACACACTCTAGAACAGTAGAGGGCAGTATGCCCCTAATGTTGTTTGTTATTACTGGTATTAAACCAGGACATCTGGTAAAGCATTTCAAAGTGCTTCTGTAAATTTATGTTTTTCCCAGTGAATATTTTTTTGTATTCTTTTGTTGATTCATGTATTGAATGTCAGTGAGGTAAACAAGACCAGACCAGCTTGACCTTTAATAAGAGGAGGTAAATGAGGATATTTTTTAGTTAATATAAGTGATAAAATCATATCCGAACAAAAAAAAAAAAAAAGATGACTCATATCATATTATGAGTTAAGTGCATTGTTCCTCTAATACCTCAGCGAGCAAGATCTTAATCCACGCTGCCAGCAGGCGAGGGTGTATGTCCTCAGCTTTACCATGACCAGACAATGTCAAGCCATGGACGATGAGACCTAGAGCCAGAGAGAAGCCGGGAGTCTGGGAAGACAAGGGACACCAGCTGTGGATTAATAATGATAAATAAAAGTATGTCATTTTATTTATGAATATGAAAAAAAATTCTGTCCTTTATCTGTGGAGCAGTTGGTGATGTGTGTTAGAGCTGTTTTTAACTATTTTCAACGGGCCATGAGTCAGACTGAGACTAATGAGTGAAAAGGCCACATGATACGGCAATTTCAAGAGGGACAATGGTCATCAACTGACGACCTCCACAATTTTGTCAATTCCAGGTCGCAACTGGATTGCAAAATGAGACAATACACGTGGTTCCAACTCAGAAAAACAACACACCAGAAATTCTGGCCCTTTATCATATATTAGATATTATATTAAATATTGTTCTCTGGAAAGAAACAGGAGTTGTGATGCAGCTAGCCGACAAGTGCCGATATTTCATACATATATACTATATACTATATTTCTACATATATACAGTATATATACACTGCCTGGCCAAAAAAAAAAGACGCCACCAAAAAAAAGGGTCATACACTCTAATATTTCGTTGCACCGCCTTTAGCTTTAAACACACATTCTCCGTGGCATTGTTTGGATAAGCTTCTGCAATGTCATAGGATTTATTTCCATACAGTGTTGCATTAATTTTTCCACCAAGTCTCCAGTAGACTCCAGCACATCCCAAAGATTCTCAATGGGGTTAAGGTCTGGACTCTGTGGTGGCCAATCCATCTCATGCTCCCTGAACCAGTCTTTCACAATTTGAGCCCAATGAATCCTGGCATTGTCATCTTGGAATATGCCAGTGCCATCAGGGGAGAAAAAATCCATTGATGGAATAACCTGGTCATTCAGTATATTCAGGTAGTCAGCTGACCTCATACTGTTGCTGAACCTAGACCTGACCTCCAATGGGAGGCTCCTACCTATTTGCTTAGTTAAATCCAGGTGGCAACATTTTCTTTGGCCAGGCAGTGTATATATTTTACATAAAAACGGAACTCCACTGAACTTACAATTAAAAAAAGATTTTTTTATTATGATAATATTATCTAAAAAGAATATAATGTTATAATTCAGCAAAACTCTTGCAAGATTGGAATAAAATAAAAATCCTTGATGCTATAAGGGAGCCAAATTACAGCATTGAAGAGAGACAACAATGTATTATCTTTATAATAACAGTCTAAAAGTCTAAAAGAAGAGTCTAGTCTAGAGAGTCTAAAAGTCTAGAGAGCACATAAAACTGACAATTTTGTCCATTATATGATATTTTCTGTTTTTACAAAGGATGCTTGAAACAATATTCAGGAAGGTGGTGGTCACAATTTAAACAGTGAACTACTAAAGTCTTTAAAATAAGATACTTAAGCCCAAATGCTCAACATGCCAAAAAGAGGCACACTATCTTCTTCCCTAAAGAGGGAAGAAGGTATCTAAATAATATTGGTAAGTTGGAGTATCGGCATCACCAATGAAAACATTATATTGACTGTCCCTAGTTTTTACTCCTATTCTGTGCTGACCTGCTGGCTCTCCTCAGTCAGAGTACGTAGAGTGTTCATGGCTTCCTCTGCCTTAACAGCGTCGATGAGTCCTCCACTGAAGGCTGACACACTCACACTGGCCACAGCGTACGCCAACACCTGCAAAAGAAAAGAGGACTTGAACTCAACGTGCAGAGAGCATGAAAACTCTTATACAACGTCAAAGTCCTTCACCTCCTGTAGCATCCGCCCCTGTCCACTACTGTCTTGCAGGTTAGAGAGTAGTTTGTCAAACGTTTGTGTAACCAGGTGCATTTGTTCCTTCAGTCCACTGCTGCACAGGGCTGACAGCACCAAACCCAGACCCAGCACACAGCCAGTGCTAAGACAAAAAAAAATAAATAAATAAAGGAAATCAATGTGGGTAATTGTCCATTACTTAATAAAATGGTATTAATAGAAATGAAAAAAATAAGTAAAAATAGTAGTTTTTGTTTGTCAAAAAACAATAAAGATTATCTGATTTTATGATTTTTACATAACAGGGAATCAAACTCATGTTTAGTACAATGTACCTATTTTATTTATTTTGATAAATCCAAAATTAATGTTTGAAAGATGACATCACTAACTTGTATTCCAGGTTGGGATTGAAGGAGCAACTTTCCAGGGCCTTGAGCGAAGTGAGGAGAAGCTCAGAGTCCTTCTGCACAGATACTTCACTGTATGACACACACATGCACACACATATATACAATTTTGTAATTTTAATGTGGTCACCTGAAATGTCAAGGCTTTGAACAATAATTCAAGAAAGATTTGTTTTCTAATTACGACAACACATTTAGCAGATGTTTTTATCCAAAACATCCAGAGAGGAGGACCCAACACAGAACCTTGGGGTATTCCTTTTTACTCCTCACATTTATTTATATTTATCCGCTTATCCTAAGAATGTCTCTCAATGGGCACAATGGGATATAGCACTATTGTCCTTTCCTTTTGTTATTCTTTATTATTTAAAAAAAAAAGATTCACTATGATTATGATTGATAGACACTGCACACAATTTTGAAATAATTGTGTTCCTTCACTTTATTTCCTTCTTAAATAAAATGGAACACATGCAATAAAAATATCTATATTGGTAAATCTTTATTGCTGAGGTCACAGTGAGGTGGCGAGAATTGTGTGATGCCAAGAAGGCTGAGAACCAGAAGATGAACCAACCTAAGTCGCTGGTGGTGAAGACTGGCCAGCACCATGCCCAGACCAAGGCCAGAGTGGAACTGGACAGCCTGAGAGTCGTCAGCGCTGGGTGATCCTGGCAGACCGGCCTGAAGGGCTGACACCACCTGGACCAGACCATCTTTCTGCCACACCACCAGCACCGGCACCAGCAGAGACAGAGCCAGGCTGGCACAGGAGCGAGCTATGGCACTGGCAGTGTTCTCACCAGAGTAAGAACGCTGATGGGAACAGAATAAAGTCAGTTTGTGAGAAATGTGACTTTAGTCTGTATTGTCAAGTTATTGTCTTTAAAATCCTTATAGTCTATAAACCTTATCATCCACATACAGAACACATTCTGGTGTAGGAACAGTCCTATTAGAAGTAAAAATATTTAGTTACAGACCTATGACAAGGGAGTCAGAGAACTAAACAAGACTCACATGGAGAAACCAGGGGAACACTTGTACTCTCGCTTTGTAGCTACTGCTGATGATGCTCAGCAGTGTCTCCAGCACCATGGACAACCAGCTGGCAGTGGGCACGAATTCAGGTCCAGCCTAAGGTAATAGAAAAAAACAATAACAATGAATGCCATGTGACCCTTATGCTGCTTTTCAAATGTCTAGCATCATTTTACCCAGGAAGGACAATGAACAAAAGCCTGACTAAAATGCTATGCAACACTAATTTATCAAGTACATGAATATATTATTAATATGTAAATAAATAAAAAAAATCTTTACAGATACCATCTTTCTACTGTTGCACAAATACAAAATAGAAATATAGAATTACATTTGATGGGACCCCCAGCAATAAATGTAAATACAGTAATGTTTTTTATGACTTTTCCTTCTATTTCACAAGAAGGCATTGTCTACACTTGATCGCTGCTACTACACCACTAAAGATTGTAGTGCAAAGAGCTGATAACAATCTGATGATTGTAATGAATATGTTGCATTTTGCCAAAAAAAATCAGTGTATTCAGTCATTTAAATATCAGTGACGCTCTTTTTACCCCGAGGCTGCCGTTGCTGTCAGCTGGGAGATTGCTCTCATATTTGGCGAGAACAGCAGCCAGGCCACTCAGAGCAAGAATGGAGTTTCCTTGGATGACAGGACTGTCCCTGAAGGACACACAGAACACTGAACTTAACAGAGACACTTAATATTTGGTGTTGTGTTGCATCACATAAAGTATCTTATGTGCCAATCTAACATTACTGATGAAGACAAGGACAACTCACTTTGTTGCGACTTTGATGACGTCAGTCAGTTGATCTCTGGCCCTGCAAACAAAATAAAGAACAAGAAAAATAAGGAGCAAAAATAATTTTTAGTTGAGGTTGAGTTTCATCTCCAGCAAAAGATGTCTGACTGAATAAAATGTTAATCAACAAATATATAAAACACAAATTAAAGCCAATACCTAATACTTAATAATCGTATGTTTATACTACTTTTTTCACATATATATAATTTCACATATATATAAAACAGGATGAAAGTTTAATGGTTAGCTACGAAATTGATCTTTTTACATAACTATCTTGTATAACAGAACATATATAGTATGATATAGTATGATTATCCACATAACATATATTGTGTTATGCAAACTGTGGGATTGCATGTGTGTATTTGTCTGTGTGTGAGTGTGAGGCTCGGACCAAAGCCAGGCACAGTGTTGTTGGTACTGCAGCTCCTCTGGATTCCCTTTGCCTTGTTTCTGCTGCATCTCCAGGTCGGCACGTCGGCCCTGAGCCCAAGAGGAAATTGCATTCATTGACACTATTTTACAGGGTTTTTGCATGTTTTCTTCAACCATTGTGCACAGTTACATCACCTGTAACACAGCATGAAATGCTCGATTGATGAATTCTCTCCAGGCCTGTGGTAACAGCAGGGCACGGTGCCACTCAGACGGCTGAATGTTCACCTTAATACCAAAGAGAAACAAAAGTGAGGAGGAGTGAGAGATAAATATTGCAAGAAAGAACCCTAATGCAACCATGAATATGAAACCAAAAACATAAAAAAAGTGGAAGACACATCTTCATTACCTCATGAATAAGGGCTGTAAGCGTTTGCTGATAGCTGCGGGAACGGCTGACCAGGAAGCGATCGATTGGTTTTCCATTGCGGTCAGTCTGTACAGGCAGCTCATAGCTGAGCAGCAGCCCGGCTGCACACACACATGGAGACAAACAAAATTTAAATCAGAAATAAAAACAAATACATACGAATACACAGAACAGTTTATTGAGCTGACCTTGGTATAAAGTACCAGGACAAAAAGAAAGAGACACAAACGGCATCATGTCAACAGAGGAAAATTAACATTTTCATTTCACCAAAAGCACCTATGTTTCCTAGAGACATGAGATATGATTAACTAGGTTAAAAGCAGAGTCTCTGAGTGCAACATAGTAGGTCTGTCACTGACTATGAACCCAGACAACAAGAATGTGAAGAGACTAGCAGATTTTTTCATACTTCATAGTTCATGCAGACAGTATATCCGATTAAAATCGCTTTAGATTAAAATTGTGTACAATTTACATGTGTAACCTGCTACACATGTCGCACAGTCAACAGCAGTAATAAAAACAAGTTTGAACTATGTGCATCTGTTTTTTATCAATACATGGGATGCTTGATTTACATTGTTTTCAAAATAGAGCGTTTCATGTAAACTCAGCGATCTCTCATAAAAAATATAAAACTGTTTTGTCGCAACATTCCAACACACAGCATTGAAACTCACCTACAAGGTTGCAAAAGACAAACATGCAATTATGCATTGATATACAGTACGTGGAAGTTGATTTAAATTAACATTTGAATCATCTAAGCCATATATTGGATTATACTACAATAACTTTCTTTTTAAGGTGAAGGGCATTATGTAAAGTATGATAAAAATAAATTATAGATAACCCTAAATATATCAGTGTATGCAATAATTAAGCTCTGTAGGCAGATGAAGAATCACTACAGTCTGCTTCTTCATTCGCTTTGTCCCTTATTTAGGGGCTGCCACACTGAGTCAACATATTCCATCTCACCTTGTCCTCTGTATCCTCATCTCTGACTCCAACTACCTCCATGTCCTCCCTCACTGCATCCATCAATCTCCTCTTGGTCTCCAACCTGGTAGCTCCATCTCTAGGATCATTCTTCTACCAGTATAACCACTGTCCCTCCTCTGAACATGTCCAAACCATCGCAATCGTGAAAAATCACTACAGTATATACAGTATTTACCTGCAAGTCCAGGCTTTAAACCAGGCTGTTTGTTTTTCTCATAGGTCCTCAACATAAATGAGGGGATTCCTGCCACTGTTTTTCCCTGGTCTGATCGCAGGTTGCCCCCCCTCAGGGCTGAGAAGTAAACTCCCCGGGGCATCTGGCTCATCTCCTGCCTCACCAGAGATGTCAGGAAGAACTCAAACGCTATACAAAACAAACAAATGAAGAAAGACATATTCAGATATTAACTGTAGACTCCCAGAATGCAAAGTGCACAGTATTCTTTTGAAGGTGGTCAAGGAGTCTATTTACCTGGGAGAACAGCTGGTGGAGTTAAAGCCATCATCTTTATGTAAGAAGCTCCAGGGATGGAAAGGTCTTCCTCCTCCTCCTCTTCCTCCTCTTTCTTCTCAATATTTTCCTCATCTGCAGCTTGTTTTGGAGCTGGCCTGGCCTCCACGGCACAGAGATAAAATTTAACAATCAGTTTATTATTGGATACAGAAAAATTTGAATGATAATGGATTCGATTAAAGATTGTTAACACTTACTGCCTCTGGGAGGAAAGTTGTTTTGTGGACAACTTCCGGAAATTCTGCCAAAGCCCGGTAACCACAAGTGGCCACCTCTGGATCCTGGTGCAGAAAAAAAACAATTTACATATGTAGATTTTTTTTACCTATTATCAACCATCTTCTAAGCTGTAACATCAACAAAAGGCCTATATACACTATGTAGCAAAATTGGTGATTGTTACAAACATCACTACTAACATGCTTGCTGCGACAAATATAGACACTATGGCACATATATGACACATAGAACTAAACCTTGCTGTTTTGAGCGATCTGAAAGCTAAATTTGGTGTTGGAAGGACTCACTTATTTTAATTCTGCATTTCTAAATTAGTCACAGAAATACTGTATATATTTGTATGATCTATATGATCAGTATTGTGATCCTAAATAATTGAAATATAACAGGTTTAATTATATTTTAGCTGCAAAAATTGTTTTATTACAGACAACTTTTTAACAATGAGACAAAAGGGGTAAACATTAAAAAAAACTTAGCTTCAATAGGAGGAGTATATTTTTACTTTTTATCCTTTCTTTTGCTTCCAACCCAGGTAAGATAATGTTGTTGTTATTTATTTAATAAGAACTAGAACAAGCACCTTCCTTTACCTTATTACATGTTATGTGTTTGCCTGTTGTCTGTCTCAGGGACTGCAGATGGAAATTAGTTCTAAGAACTAGAGTCTGGTGCAAAGCATCTTTTCTTTGATTAATGCTTTTTGTACATTGTCCCTGTCAAATAAATAAATAAATATAGGGGTAAACATTAAAAAAAACTTAGCTTCAATAGGAGGAGTATATTTTTACTTTTTATCCTTTCTTTTGCTTCCAACCCAGGTAAGATAATGTTGTTGTTATTTATTTAATAAGAACTAGAACAAGCACCTTCTCCTTCTATATCCATTCATCTTCATCCTCTCATCCTTTACCAGTAGTCCAGTACCAGCACCCATAGTCACACTGATCAAAACTGTGAGTCATTCTGCATGATGTGAGGACACAGTCCATGGAAGTTGTGTGGGTCACACCAGTACCTCAGCAGCATCCTGGCAGTTTGTCTCTCCCTTTATACTGTAGATATAGTTGAGTTTGCTTTTCTTCCGTCGCCTACAGTTTTCCTACTCCTTGTCCTTCTGCAGTAACCCTGCTTACACCTGACCTTCGGTAATATGTATGTATCCACCAGTGCTCTACGTGTTTTAAATGTATTATTAACTTCAGTGTGGATTTGGTTTTGTGATTTTAATTTTGGTCCCAACTTTCATTCGGGATAAAAACAACTTCTCATATAGATGGCATCAGTATACAGACCTTATTCAAAGCATAATTCCAGAGAAAGCTCACCACCTCCTCCCTCAGTTTCTAGAAAAAAAGGGAAGTATGTTTAATTTAATGCTTGAATTTTTATACTAGCACTTTTACTTTACTTTTATGCCTTTAAGTAACATATATAAAAACTAAATGGCTTTTCCATGTGTGCAATGGAATAAAAAATGAACCAGACCTGAAGCAGCAATCTTAAACCATTGTTAGACCATGATTGCAACACTTTATTGCCTAGCAACAAGCATTACCCACAATGCAGCCTGTGTAAGCATTAATGGATAATTTTTGGACCAGATGAACTAAATTAGTTGATTTTTTTTTCCACATCTAGCTCCAGATTTGAGAAATATGTGTCTATCTGGGGTATCTGTATTTGGGTAGAGAAAATTATGTTAAAAAATGGAATCAAAAACATTTGAAAAACAACTGACATTATTAAAGAAAACCCCACAGAATATAAGGCTCATTCCAGCAGAGCTGGTTCCTTCATAATAATAATTTGCACATATTTATTGTCTTGATGTGAGATTTTTTGTTAGATAACTACGCAAAAAAAAAAAGATTTCACTATGACCTGTTCTAACTTGATTTTTCATCACATCGCTTCAGATAAAAGCACCAGCTAAATGTATTTTATTGTAATATAATGTGATTTACTTCATACTCCTCAGACTTCACAATCAGCTGTGGAACCAGGGCCAGTAGATCAGCCACAGCTTTGATGATCAGTGGACGAGTTTCGCAGCTCAGCTCAGGGCCGAGACGTCTCCATGCTGATATGATGTCAACAACCTTTATGGAAAAAGGAAACAGAGACATTTAGTAGAAAGAGTTTTTTTCGTTTTAACAACCTTTTGTATCTTCAATCATCTTAGTTGAAAACCTCTGCTCGGCAAAGCTCCTGCAGACCCTGCAGGGCGAGGGCTGCTGGGGTGGCCATGTCAGCTTTGGTGCACTGGTTTAGAGTCTGGGTTATTGCAGCCAACATATCACCTCCGTGCTGGTAGGGCCTGACAAACACAAGCAAGACAGATCCTGTGTGAATCCACTGACGTCAAAATCAACAACAGGCAAACTGCAGTCTGCGGGACTTTAGCAAAGACTTTAATGTGTTTTGTCTCTAGCAAAATTATGAATATGTTGTAATTTTAGTTAATACCACTAGATAGCAGTGAACATAATTTGTTAACATGCTCATTTTGGGGGATATTATTTCACCCAAACTACCATAGTTTGGGTGAAATAATATCCCTCATGAACCTCATTTTGGCTCACGATCCAAAAAGGTTGAAATCCCCTGATTTCCTTTAATGTCTCATCACCACCACTAGGTGATATCAGTCAGCCAATGTTAAGAATTCCCCTACAGCAGTTCAAGCAGGATAAAGGACGATATCATTAGAAGGACAACACAGACAAGCTAGATATGCCAGATTGAGATGGTTTGGACATGTTCAGAGGAGGAACAGTGGATACATTGGTAGAAGAATGATCCTAGAGATGGAGCTACCAGGTAGGAGACAGAGAGGAGATTGATGAATGCAGTGAGGGAGGACATGAAGGTAGTTGGAGTTAGAGTTGAGGATACAGAGGACAGGGGGAGATGGAAAATGTTGACTCGTTGTGGCAACCCCTGAATAAGGGACAAGCAAAAGAAAGACAAAGACTGAAGTGATTCTGAAACAGTCATTCCAGAAACAGATGAGACTAATAATTTCAAGAGGAAAAACGCTTCATTTCTGTTTCAGTGGCAGTATTTAATGTATAGAACCCTACTTTCCATTGAATTCATTTTTTTATTGTTCAATGTTTCAGTTTTACTATAATCTAATCACCAAATATACATGATTTCTCAATACAAATACATAAAAAATACTAACAGATATTATTAATGAAAAATTATTGGTTTACCGACAGTTGACAAGACAATAGCCTGTTAGGCAGGAATTAAGAAAAGATGCACAAAGCTCCTCAACAGCTTTCAGTGTCTAGTTTTCTTGGTTTGAGCTTTTTTGCCACCTGCTGCCACCTTGTGGAAAAAGTATTTATTTTTCTGTCTCGCCAACAAATGTTTTGCAGCACAAACCTTTCTCTGCAGATGTCTCTGAGACTGGCAGCTCTGGCCAGGATCTGCTCCCACTGCGTGTCTTTACCCATCACTGTCCTGCTGTCCTGGTGAGTCAGGAGGCGCTGCAGCTCTGGATAAACACGGTCCTGATGGTAACAAAAACAATCAAAGGAGAGCATGAGTTGTATAAATCAATGATACTATGTCAATAACATATTACTAACAACTTTTTAGAGAAACAGGTCAGGTTAAATTAAACTGTTGAAGTAGAATTGACAAATAAACCAACAGTCAACTGAATATACTGCAACAAGGTGTTTTTGATCACTTACTAATTTGTCACAAAATTACTCTTTAAATGATTTTCCTCTTAGCAACAGCGAATAATTTACTATATTTAACAGGAGGACGTGGAACAACCAACTTAAATAATGGTTTCCTCATTTTGTTAAATCAAAATATCAATGGTTATAATGTGCAAAACATTTTTTGCAATATTCCTTACTTGGAACTTCATTTGCATGCATCATTTTTATACCTTATTTTATTTAGACATTCATCCATCATACATCCTCATCTTCTCATCCATTACTAGGCAGAAGCTGCAATCTCCACGACTGCCACCCAAATAACACTGCACCATACTGTGAGCCTTTCCTGTGGGGGCTGAGCCCACTGGAGGTTTTGTGGGTTGGGAGGATGCTATGCTCAGAGCACCTCAGTGACAACCTGGACTGAAGTTATTTATTTATTTATTATTTTTTTTTAGCCCTAAGGATTATTCCACACCTTTCATAAACATATTAAACTACATTAAACCAAATAATTATTATTATAATATTTTACTACAATCTTTAATACCAATCACAGCGTCTTCCCTGTGAGAGAATATTACAGTTACTAAAAACATACCTGTTTCTTCCAGAGGGTCGTCATGAGGCGTATTGCCACTGCTCTCAGCTTGGGGGCGCTGGCCAACATGTGAAGCGTTTGCAGCACCATGGGGACACAGAGCTGAAGCAGGAAAGCACATGGTGTGGATGAATGGACTAGATCACAAACAAAAACACGTCTGTACTTTATCATCGCTATACAAACTAAATTTCTGAATTTTACCAAGATTTAGACAGATTTTAATGGCATTCTAAATGTCAGTGTGGAGCAAGTGAGAGAGAGTAGGCCTCAGTGGCACCTTATGAGTCCCAAGGTTTGGGAGGCAGTTGAGCACAGCATGAGCCTTGAGAGGATTCTTTTCTTTTCCCAGTTTGAAGATGAGAACAGGAACCAGGGAGGGGACCTTCACACAGACACAGACGCGCAGGAAACAAAAGAAGCAAATAAAAGTGGTGAAAGATGTGGTTCCATAGTGTAGGATCCCTGCCTGCTCTGAGACAAGAGTCCAGAGTCCCGGGTTTGATCCCCAGAGGAACCACATAGTAAATCAACGTTCTTCGGCAACATTGAGAAATCAGTGCATGCAACCTCACAATTTTCTTTCATTTAACACAGACTGTTCATTACACAGTCAAGTGCTCTTTTTCAAATGCAGCAATGTAAAATACTTAGATTAAAATGTACGAAAAAGTAAAAATAACTTAACATGACAACATACTCATAAAAAATACAGTAACGTGAATGTGAGTGTTTGTGGCAGGCGGATGTTTGTGAATGGGATTCAGTAAATTAATGTATACCAATAACCTACTCCTGGAACACAGTACAGCTAGTGAAAGTGGCACTCTGGGAGCAATTAGGGCTGAGGAAGGAAATATACCGAGTCGTCTAACAAGCAACCTTAATGAGCGGCCCATAACACTTTGTGATATTTCACATCATCGTCTGCGGCTTGTGACTCCTTTTACAGTCACACAGGGCCTCTGGGAACTGACTCGGTTCAAACATTTCTCTTTACTGATGCCGCAGGAAAACTGAGCAGTTAGAGGCATGGCACTGAATTTTACAAAGGATTTCCTATTGAGTATCAAGAAAGACTTGCTAATGTGTGCAGAAGCCTAAAGGCACCACTTGCTTTGATATTTAAGAGGTATTGAGGTGAGCATGCAGTCTTTTACCAATAAATGTGTTCACACCAGAACAATCAAATCTATTTTGTCTAAGGATGATTGAACATACTGGTTCTGAAATTATATGTGTATTGCCAAGATAGAATTACTTTCAAATCAGTTCTCCACCACTAGTTAAACAAAGCCATGGCTCCCAAACTTTATTTTGTAACATTATTTGAGACATTGTTAACCCAAAACCCATAATTAGATTTTCTCACAAAAATAAGATGAATAAATTTGAAAAATCTAATCATTCAGTGTTTTCTATTTGGCAGCATGTTTTGGGCTATAAAATTATTTTTACTGGTAATCTATATGGAGGTATTTTCATGAAATCCATTTTGCACCCAGATTCCACCTTACACGTTATGGTGATATTTTGATATTTTTGATATTTTGAAGTTTAAAAAAATGATTGTTTTTGGAGAACCTTTTTGTCAAATGTGTTTGGAATTGAGAGCGGCCTCCCTTAGATGTTTTGGTGATATTTTGAATATTTTATTATTTTTCTATTTTTGTCCCAATTTTTATCCTAGCAGCATTTTTTGGGCTATGAATTGCATTTAGAGAAATCTGGGAAATGTAATTTTTTAAAGATTCCATTAAATGTTTAAGTGATTTTTTTTCCATATTCAAACATGATTATTTTTAAAATTTAAGCTCTAATTTTCAACTTGTTTTTTTTTATTTTCAGTCTTTTACTGCAGGGTTGTCTATGCCTGGCCTGGGGACTAGGTTATTTCTTTATTGGGATGCAGTTGCATAAGCTGAAAATGTCTTTTCTACTTTTTATTTAAAGATAATCTGGCAATGTTTTGAAATAAGATGTTGTTGAACTCTGATACTGACAGAATAAAGTCTAAAAATCAGAGGTCTAGTAATCAGGGCCAGATTAAACAAATAAATTAAAACTCATGACATTTCATCTTTTCCTAGCGTATTGCAAATAGCAATTACAGCAATTAAGTGTGGGGGAGCAACCCCTGTCAACTACACAGTACAACCTGTATTTATGTGTAAGATTCAGGGTTCTTTTTTAAAGAGAAATTAGAAATAGAAAATGCCAGACATCTTCTACAAATATTTCATCCAAAGTCAAGAAGGAGAGCATTAATCTGTCCTTCTGTGTTGAATTGAGCCGTGAGGATTATCTACCTGGCAGGGGTCGGCAGCAGCTACAGCCTGGCTTGCGTTCAAAGCCAGCTGGAGGACATCTTCCCGACCAGTCACAATCAGATAGGTCACGATGAGCGTAAGAGACCTTGGCAATCGCTGGCTGGACGACACTGCTGAGCCGACTGAAAGCAGCCAATCGGTGGCCTGCATTGGGTCAGCCGCCACTCTGTAGAGCACGGAGAGAGCTGTGCTGAGCTCACTGTACCAGGAGTTGAGGGGAAGGAACAACTGGGAACCAGGCTGGGTGGAGATGAAAAAAAAAGTGTCATTAATGATATGTTATTATGCTCTTTTAAGCAAAATTAGATTCCTTGATGTCTAAACAAAATACAATGAATATATTTGGTTTTTAAAAAAGACAATTAAAAACAATTCTGCATTACAGTTCAGAAGAGAAGGGAAAACATGCACAATTGCCGTCTTTCACTTTTTTAAATAACTATAGTAAACTTCATCCCAGTTTTTTTTTTTTTTTTTGATCTTGGCTAACTGTGGAATAACATGTCTACTAATATAAAATTCAGTGTAAAACATTTAACATCCATTTTTCTTATAGGTGGGAACCCACTCATACTTCCTCAAATGTTTGCATCAAAACGTTTTTAGTACTTTGCTAAATATACTTAGCTTCTGAGTAGTAAATACAAAGCAGGTGTGTACTAGCAAACAATAATTATGGTTATGGATTATCAGCCATAATAAGTTTTATTTCAGCAAGTGGCATCAATTTTAATAACAATAAAGGATTTACTAAAGTCACATTTAATATGGAACAAACTTAGGTGAATTTAATAAAGTTGCATTTAAAAAATTTGATGGAATAAACTCAAGAAACTGCAGTGGTGCTACCTGTTGAGGTATGTCTGCCTGTCTGCTAATGCTGCTCAGCAGACTGTTGGCCAGGTCCTGGTTGAGGTTGTGTGTTTTTGGGTCAGCTAAAGGTTCAGTGAGATTTGAGCAGGAAAGAAGCTGCAGAACAGGAAGAACCAGCACTGGACTCAACCAAGGACTCAACTCTCCTTGATCAAGGACCAAAGTTAGAGCTGCAGCAAGAAAAAAAATAAATCACAGACATTCTTCAAATATGTATATACAGTATACACATTCATATACAGAAGTGTTCCCCAACTTTTTTTGCGCCATGGACCACTTAAATGTCTCGTAGTATTTTCACGGACCAGTCGTTAAGTTGTGGTGGTTGTTACCCCTTGATAAAATGTAATTTACGTTGTTCTAAAATATTTTCCTACCTATAAAATCTTCCTACCTAAATTAACTGTGCATGGGCACAAGAAGGATTTCTCATGTGCACACAGCCTATAACTTTCTTCTACTAGACCGGTATAAAAAGTTATAATCTCGTATCAATGATTCTGTGTCATTTGGACTTTATTGGACTGACTGAGAAAATATTTACTTATCAAACATAGATGTATTATTGACGATGCAATCCCAGCCATTCTATTGTTAAGTAATTTTGGTAAGATGGGTATGGATCAAGTGGCAGTAATAGTCAGATGGGGCCAAAAGGAAACATTATTTCGCTTCTTTCTTACACAAGTCTTCCATTTGTTTGAGAATTCATTAGCATTGAGGTCAAAGATTGTGGAAGCCATGGCTAAAACTTCAGTTCACACCTCTTTATGTAATCCACCATGAATTTTATGTTGTGTTTAGGATCATTATCCATTTGTAGAAGCCATTCCCTCTTTAACTTCAGCTTTTTCACAGATTGCATCAAGTTATACTGTAGCCTGAAATATGCTGAAACTTTATTCAATCAATTTTTCCTTCAACTTGTGTAATGTTGTATGTACCACTGGGTGGAGTACAACTATGTTTAATGATGCTGATTTCCGGGGTAAGGTCAGATGAGGTTAGGTATTGCAATTCACTTTCTAAATGATAATGTGAATAATCCAGAAGACTGTAAGTTCCTAGGGGGCGATTCAGAGTAACACAAATGATTTTTTTTTTAAATATTATATTAATATGTCTATCATTTCTAGAATTTTGGAGATTTTCTCCATTTCCCTGGGTTCTTCATGCACAGTAATATAAATTTGTACCTAGACTTTCACATAGAAATATATACGCAAATAAAGTGTCCGAGTGAGCATGTATGTTTACCTAGCTTGACGAGGCCAGTCTGCTGAACTGCGGGGGCCTCTAACAAGAGCAGGGCAATTCCAAATATCAGCTCGTCCACTGGCAACTGCCACAAAAAAAAATTCATTTGTTTGAATTATTCCCAAGATAATCATTATATTTGATTACTAGCTTGACAATCATTATCGTTGCATCACCTTCTGGCAGGCTGGGATGAGCTGATGTAATAATTTGAGAAGAGGCCGACAGTCTCCATTTAACTTGAGGCAGCGCTGACAGGCGCACAGCAAGTGCAGGACTAGCTGTGCTCTCTCAGTCCTCCAGAGGTCCTCACAACATCCCAGAACAGCCGGAAGCAAAGCACCGACGAATGCACTGAGCTCAAGTACAGCCTCCACACTTTCCAACTGTCAACACAGACACGACACCAACCTCCTAAGTGGATGGCTCAGGTGATAGCAAATATGGCAGTGGCCTTGGGCTACGTGGTACTAACAGCTATGATATATGTGATTTCCCCAAATGTGAACAGTATTAAAAAAACGCTGAGACTGCTTCCTAAAAACACATTAATATACATGCTGGTCTGCATCGTTGTACTTGATTTTAAACTTTATTTTATTTTTCATATATGTATTCTCTAAGATAATTTTAGGTATATGACACCATATCAGTTGTTAACAGTATTTAGCACAGTCGTTCTCATAAAGGATCATTTAATTTGGTCATTATTGTCTGGAGCTGATATTTTTGCAATGAATATGTTTGTAATTGTAATTGCAATTGTAATTCTCATACTTAACTCTAATGATATGAAGTGTTATTAGCCTGTGTAGAATCCCATTTATTTATATAATGATATATATTAAAAACATGACAATATTGTCAAGACTGATGCAGGCAGTAAGATTATAACATCCCAAAAGAATAGACCCACCCTTCATGTTAAAGCAATGGACACCTATCTACAGTATCTATTGGTTATATCCATTCATTTTATGACATCCTACGACAGGCTGTTTTGCAGCATCAGTAACTGATGAGTTACCGACAGAAAACCACCACCTCTGTGCTACCTGCATGTAAGGAACCAGTTGACAAAGGCATCGCAGCAGGCTGTCGGACACAGACGATGGGGTCTTCTTTGTCTGGGAGTCTGATCCAGATCCTGGAGTTGTAGGCATAAGAACCCGGAGGAGACTGTGTCGCAGGAGAGCATGCTGCGACTGTTGCTGCGGCTCACAGTACAGATACTGCAGGAATGGAGCCAACATGGTGATGTAGGCTGGTTCATCACTGCAGGGAGGGATAGACAATAGTAAAACTGAATAAAAACTAATTATTTACATAGCAGATGAGATTCCCTTAAGGATTTGGTAAATGTTACACTAGCTCTGTATACAGAAATGTAGCTATGGCTAATATTACAATTTTGGCGATCCTTTTTAATAAAATAAAACTAAAGATACAATGAACAGAAAATAGTAAATGCCTAAAGTAACTGTTCTTGTCTGTACAATGCCACAAACTACTGATCTAATAACTTAAGGGATTTTATTTTCTATCAAGAAACTTGTTAAAACTTGGGGAATGGCTAGATATCAGCTCTTATCAAACTCTCATGAGCTATTTTTGTTGTTCTTGTTCACACAAATGTACCTTTAGTGGTACAAGGCAATAAAATGAACATGGGAGAAAGACAACAGGGTGTAGTGTAATACTTTTCCATAACTGTATATATTGGTTTGCATCCACCCAAGACAACATTCAGGCTGCTGTAGCCTTTCAGAGCAAGCAAAAGGTCCTGGGTTTGAGCCCTGGAGGATACTTTATGGCACTTTCCACATTTCAACCACATACTAAATGGCACCTCCTATTATTATCTTACAGGTAAGTTACTGTGAAGTAATGACAACTATTATCATCAAAGTAAACAATAATTAAACTATATTCTGGTTAAACTTGAAGAGATTAGCTGGCAGAACAACAATTAATTTTACTGCTGTTTGCAATAAACACTTCAAAAGTTAGGGTTGAACCAGTCTATGTTACAAAGCACAGAAGTCAAACTAATATAATGAGATTCTGTTTCTATAAATAGCCTTTACCCCAGAAACATTCAGACATTTGGGTATTTCTTCATAAAAAGAAACAAAGAACGAAAGAACGAAAGAAAGAACGAAAGAAAGAAAGAAAGAAAGAAAGAAAGAAAGAAAGAAAGAAAGAAAGAAAGAAAGAAAGAAAATGTATTTTATTGAAGTCACTTTGCAAAATTACTGTGTTCACAATATAACACAGGACTGTCTGCTCTCTCTATTTCAACTACAGTACTCTATAGAACCGACAACCACACACCAATAAAAATAAACACATGATAAGGAGCTTGCTTTACTTCTTCCTTTCTTTTTTCAACTGATATTCATCCTCTGTCTTCTGTCTTGTTCTCTCAGCATTTGTTGTCAAGTAGATATCGTACTGTATCTAAATTGTTGCATTAGGGTTAGGGCAACAAGGAGCAAATATTGTGGAGACGAAACACCCTCAGACCACCGAGACCACCAACTATAATGTATCTCAGTGTCTGCAGTGGAACAAATAGCACTCATATGTCTGGGCCTCACTGTACTATGGTATATAAATGCACAAATAATTTTTTGGAAGATTCAAGAAGCTTTCAACCCATAAATTATGTTGAAACAACAGCAAATTACTATTAATTAACTACTATTAATAAGTTATACAGTAATTATAATGGATTATTTTCCACTGCACCTATTGTTATTTACAATTACGCAGTGAGACACTAAGAAGAAGAGCATGAATGAGTACATAGATGAAGAAAGATGCAGTATTGGAGTCACACTTTTCCTGGAGCTAACCTGTCAACAGTCTGCTGAATGAAGTCGTCTATCTCCAGCAGCAGAGCAGGCCAGCAATCTGCTCTGTTTTCCAGGGCTGTGATGTATGGATGCGGGTTCTTCCTGTTAAAAAAAAAGGCCACAAGGCTTGAGTGAACCTGACACTAATGTTTCACTCACCTGGAATTTATACAATGTACAGCAATGAAACTTGATAAGTTTGTTCACCAAATACAGGCACATTTCACCTTTTCCCAATTTACTTATTTGCTAAAATAATATTCGTTTTTTTTTTTTTTTGCTTATCTAGTATGCATTGTCAAGAAACTGAACATACCTTTGTTTTTATATGATTTTGTTTTTTTAAATAAGAATGCAAACAATATGCACATTTACAGATTGTGGTAGTTTCAATAGGCACCACTTGGAGCAGCCTGGGTTTTGTGGTTGACATGATCTCCAAACAAATATTATGAACATTTCGTGAAATACACGCAAATGTATCCTTGTGCATTTTACCGCATGTCTTGTTTTTTTTTTTTTGTTTTTTTTTAGGATATCTCCAACCAAGGAGCAGTGGCCTGGTATAAGT
Organism: Paraplagusia blochii; assembly: GCA_016785265.1. Classification (NCBI taxonomy): domain Eukaryota; kingdom Metazoa; phylum Chordata; class Actinopteri; order Pleuronectiformes; family Cynoglossidae; genus Paraplagusia; species Paraplagusia blochii. Next base: position 101,528 of record JAFBJS010002670.1, on the reverse strand, counting down.
TGTTACCACGGACTGATAAATACAGACTATCAGTGATAGTCTGCCCCCCAGTGTATCATAGCACAGTAGAATGTCCATTTTTAGTCAAGAATGTAGGACATTTTTAAATTTATTATTCATATGTTTCAATATTTCTTGAAAGAAACACCTAGGAAACTGGGCCTTCAATCAGTTTCTCTTGACAGGCTTTTAGCCTCCATCTGTTATCTCCAGGTAAACAACATGGCTCCTCCATTACTCTTGAATGAAACCCATTAAGTCCAGGCAAAACATTGAGGTCAAAGCCAAGGTGAAGTCTGGTCACAGAGTGCAGCTCACAGACAGGCCAGAGGCCATCATGCAGGGTCAGTGTGAGGGAGTGAGGACCACGACACATATTCACCGCAGTGCTATCAATCAACACATATTAAATAGCAGGAAGGAAGCTCAGAAAAGGAGCATGTCTGTGCCTGCGACAGTCTGCAACACAGACCAAATTCCTGACTCTGAGATTGAATATGTTGTAATCTGTCTCAACATCTTCCTCCTCCTCCTCCTTCCCTGTCCTCCTTCTGCTCAGGTTCCCTGTGACCGTCTCCTACCGCCTGATACAATACAGCTCCCATCCATCAGCCTCTCACACTGTCCACTATCTTTCAGCTTCAAGACAAAGGAAAAGTCAAGTCGTGGGAGTTCTTCCTCTGGTTCAACTCCAAGTTCAGCACTGGAAGAAAAGAAATGTGTCGGATAAGTGAGCCAGGTGGAACGCCTGTTGAAAGGCTCAACTTCCTATGGGCCTCTGTAGGTTAGACTAATACGACGGAAAGGTCACTTCACGACAAAGCCATTAGCCATGACAACTTGATAGAAGGACTTTGTTTTACACGTTACTGCTTGAACCACTGCAGGAAGAGGTGGCATGGTCACTGTGAAGTACATTATCAAGAAGACTTTTATGTAAGAAAACAGGAAATAACTCTAAAATGCCATAATATACACATACCGCAATCTTGATTTGAATTCCTACTATATTTTATTATACTATTATATATATATATATATTTACACCACCTTATAATATAGCATATTCTATGTCCTTAGTGTGTGTTACTAATGTATTTGTACACCATATGTGCAGCACATCGCACAAAGCACGGGTTATTTTATCTGTATGTGTAGATGCATGCGAGTATACATCTACGTATATATATATATATACATATATATATATGTGTGTGTGTGGGTAAACTCATGTAATGGATATACGTTGGCTTAAGTAACATGTGTATGTATTTGTGTGTATATGTATGTGAATAACCAACATACTGTTTGGACATATATGTGCATAAGTGTGTGTGTATATGCGCAGGCATATGTACATCTGGGTGTGTTTGTATTTAGATATATATGTACATGTGTGTGCGGGTATACACATACACAAAATAATGATGTTAATAGAAATCTATAATAACGTTATATTGTCATAATGAAATATAATAACAACAACAATTGAGATTGTGACTCAACAGCATTGACGACCACTTAAGCTACTAACGCTACTAGCATTAGTCTTCCTACTTTCATGTGTATGTATACTACTGATATTACCTACTAACATCTACTGTTCACTGTTCTGGTTGTACATATCTCAACCCCATCCATATTGTTCCTATTGTAATGTCTTTTTTGTACTTCTTGTATCCGACTCTTGTTCGTTGCTGTTCTGCTGCTGGAACCGTAATTTCACGAGGGATACTCCTGAGGGATTAATAAAGTTCTATCTATCTATTTATCTATCTATCTATCTATCTATCTAATGTTCTATCGGTCCAGTAAAAATTCAAGCAACAGACTGCAAAAGGTTTGATGGACGGCAGGTCATTACAGTATTGCTTTCATCCTTTATGTTGATGATACAACACTTTTGTCAATTGTGTAAAATAAGTAAAATAACTAATATAAGTAGTACTGTTCTATTCAAAGTTCCTGGAAGAACATGTTGCTTGTTATGACTTCAATCCACACATGGACTCAATGTCTAGAAAATGCAGTTCATCCCACATACAGTGTTTTTGGGCTGCCATGAGAACTCCGCCCCTTTTGGAATCACTGAATCTAGATTAAGATGCTCAATGTTTGTATGTGGAAGATTAAAATATAAATCTGAAGTACTGTTTAAACTAGCTTTGGTGCAGTGATTCTTAACCTGGTTTTGATTGAACGCTAGGGGTGCGGTGAGGTCTCAAGGGTTGGGTGGAGCCTCTGCCGTGGAGGTCAAGACATCGCGGATGTCAAGACACACCGACTTTGGTGAATGCAAACATGTAACTGGTGGGGTTCGGTAGCTCCAACAAGGTTAAGAATCACTGCTTTAATGTAACCTATATGTCCATGACCATGTCCCTGTACCTGCGCAGACAGTCCAGACACACTGAGTGTGTGGAAAAGCCTGCAGGGGACAGTCGGGTCCAACAAACGCATCAACGGCACATGAGAAATGAGCGGGATGTAATGTGAACGCAGCTTCTGAATCTTCCCCGATCCTGCTGGGTGCTGAAGTGGTTTAGAGTCTCCATGGCAGATTGTGCGGGGGCAGTGCTGAGCAGACGGTCAACAATGGGCACCAGTGTGCATCCTCTATTAATCCAGGGGCATTTACAGTCACCCAGCAGTGCCAGGTCCAATTACCAATGGCAGGGCCTGAGACTGCCAGGCCAAAGGCGCCACCCTGCTGCCCTCAACACATTCATCTTCCCACCAGGGAGGTACAGACGGCCAGACAGTTCAGACGGCAAGGAAGACAAAATGGGAAAAGAAAAAGGACAATGGGAAGAAAAGGACAAATGAAGCAGTGGCAACTAAGGGGTTAAGAGAGATTAAACACATAAATGAAAGATGTTCGATGGATATGGAGGAAAAAAAAAAAAAGAATGACGGATTAAGTTAAAAAAGGTGGAAATAGAAAAGCAGATGCTCGGCCCCTTTGTCATCATTGTGGCTGATTAAAGAGGCTCCAGCAGCTTGGCAGAGGTGCAGACATTGGGAGGAGGACGAGGAGGAGGAGGAGGAGGTGAAATCGACTGAAGCCTTCGTCAGGGTTTTTACAAAGTAACAGCCTGGGGGGTGTGGGAAAACACCACACCTCTTCTTTTAGGAATGACTGTATCATTTGTACAGTCACAACACATCTGTTTCCCTGCTAATAAATGCTGATAAATGTTTTTGTGGCTCCAGTTTGTGAGATTTGAAGCACCTTTTAGTGTCATTATAAACTTTTCTGTGGGGAGCAGGAATTGTCCCATTATGAAGAAAATGTCCCATTATTGTTTATGCTGCATGTTCTTCGTTATGAGCACAAAAATATATGAACTGACAATGAAAAACAGCTCAATGTGAAAACAGTTTTTGGATTCATTAAATTTGACACGTTGAATAAAGAAAATGGGAAAGCAGAAACAGACCTGATGGAATAGGGACAACTGAAGTGGGATTCTGGGTCCCTCTGGTCCGCCTGCATCTGAAGCAGTCGTCCAATGACCTTAAAAAGCCCCTGGATGTTTCTGTGGGTCAATTGACATTAAGGATTAAATCAAAACTGTTTTTCCAAATCACAGAAAAGGAGAAAGGCAAGACAGTTTGATCGGCAGCGTTTGATTTTTGCTATGCTTTGAGTGGCCAGGTAAAGAAAAATACTACATGATCATTTTATGTGTTAATCTGCAACAGTATGCTGAGGAGTAATTGAAAATAAAAACCTTCTGATTCCTTCCTTCCTTCCACTAGTGAGTACACTAACAGTCAAATGTTAGTAGAGGAAATACTCAGAGTTTGGGCTTAGTGACTCCTGAGTGGCATTTTCTCTGTGCCTCTATGCTTTGTGGTCCTAATGACTTCTTTTTAGGGGATAAATAACATATAACATATTCAATTTCCAAAAGAAAAGATAATGCTATTTCTAGCTTAAATCTGCCTGAAGGGCCTTTTTCACTGGTTGCTACAATGTATGTTTGGGCAATGGTCTAAAATCTATTTTTTCTTGAACCTGTTGTAGCTGCAGCACTAAGCAACAAACTTACAAATTAAAAGCAGATAAACAACAGACAGTTGTAATAATAATAATAATGAATGTAAACAATTGGGTTAATTAAAAAATTGTTGGTATTACTCAATTGAGTGAAATCCATAATAAAGCATTACCTAACATTTGTGTGTACGTATACTGTACACATATACCTTATGTATTTGTATATAAACACACAGACAAACAGGCTAACCTAACATTGTTATCCAAACCCATAACAAATATGGAAAGAGTGACATGGTCACAAAGTCTCTTAAACTTGGATTTGAGTGTGTTTACCTGGCTGATGGCAGGTGGTTAAGAACACTGTTCAGAATGTACTGCAGGTCTGCGTGTCCCTGTTCTACAAGCAGAACCACAGCATCGCAGCAGGCCATGCGCACCAGGGCAGAGTCACTGCAGCACTGTTCCCATAGACACTCCAGTGCTGGACCCTGAGAAACCACAGCAACACAAAAAATCTAAACATCTATTTAAAGCCAAAGTCAATCAGAACAAGTCAGGGCTGAGAGTTGATGTAAAAAAAATAATAATTCTAAGAAAAGCTCCCAAAGGTTCTGCTGATATAAATCATGTATGTTTACTGTGTCCTCTGGGGTAAAAAGAACAAAACAATAAGGAAAAACAATAATAAGGAAAAACAGTGCGACTACAAAAGTTCGAGTTCTACTAAACTGATGACACCTAACGCCCATCATTGTTTTGTGCTATGTAATAAATGAAGGGCTAGACTTTAAATATGTTTTTTGGGGGGGGGGTTCTATCATATTGGTGAGTATTGTTGTAAAAGTATGCAGAGTTTATCATTTCAAGCCAGTGTAAACTTTCTAATTTATCGATTTTATATGATAGCCAATCAGGTAAAGCCCAAGGAGGTAAAGCCTGTGAGTGAGTGTGGGTACAACATGTTAATAATACATTTTTGTGGTTCGTCCAACAATTTCATAAAAAAAAAAAAAAAACATGTCATTATTTATTTTATGATGCTTGTTTTATGGTATTTATTGGGGAAGCTAGGGTAGAATCTGAAATGTATTATTATTGTTTGTTTCCAGTAACATATCATTGAAAATTATCACATTTTGTACATGCAAAAAACCTACTGCAATTTTCCCTTATGTTGTCCCAGTGTCAATAACATGAATCTTCCTACCTTGACAGACGACTGTGTGATTTGTCCATTTCGACTTTTCTCCTTCAGCACGGCAGCAACGAGATTTCTCACCGTCTACAGAAAGTAATGACAAATCACAATAGTATATTACTGTATGTCTTTATGCTGGTTTTACAGACAGACTGATTATTTTCAGATTTGAGCATCATCTGATAAAAACCTCTTACCTGTGCTTGAATGACAGGGCTGGAGAAATCTATCCGTGTTTTCACGGCATCCATCATCTCAGTCAGTCATACCTGAGACACAGGATAACATAGGAATTCTTCTTATAGCTTTGTCTGACAAGCAATTTATTTATTTTTTTTACAGTAGACAAAGCAAAATCCCAAAAATTTAAAAGTGACATGGTCAACCCATTTCTTTACATCAGATGAACTATTAGTTTCCTCCTTTTATATTGCTATTAACCACTAGAGCAGTGGAGGTCTAGTGGTTAAGGAAGTGGACTTGGGTCTGGAGGGTTGCAGGTTTGAATCCACCAGCCGTCACGTTACCACTCAGGTCCACTGAGCATGGCACAGTCCCCAGTAACTGCTCCCTGGGTGCTCAAAGCTGCCCACTGTTCACTTATGTGATGGGTTAAATACAGAGATCATATTTTGTTGTGTTCTGTGTTGTGGATCACAATAATAAGGAGTTTGCTTTCATTCCTTCCTTATGATGTTATTTGTTAGAAATTAGAGGTCATTAGAGGGACAACACTGATTGAGATGGTTTGGACATGATCAGAGGAGGGACAGTGGAGACATTTGCAGCAGGTCCTAGAGATGGAGCTACCAGGTAGGAGACAAATAGGAGATTAATGGATGCAGTGAGGGAGGACATGGAAGTAGTTGGAGTCAGAGTAGAAAATACAGACAAGGGGAGATTGAAAACGCTGATTTGTGGTGGCAACTCCTGAAAAAATGACAAGCCTAAAGTAGAAAACTCGAAAATGCAACAGCTGAAGTACCACTCCTAGACAGTTGGGGCAGTTGTTATCAGAGAGCAAATCTGCTGATAAGATCATGATATGACTGAAAATCATGAAAGCTAGGTTAAAAGTTATACAGATATAATTGGAACCCTTTTTTTGTTGTTGAATAAAAAAATATTATTATAACATTTCTATAAATTAAATAATTAAAATAGTATGCAAAACATTTTAGAAATAACAGGTATAACAAGTATAATAAAAGGAATTGCAAAGTAAAATTTTGAATAGTTAATTGCAGAAAGATTTAAAAGTAACATCGAGATTACCGTAATTTCCGGACTATAAGCCGCAACTTTTGTCACACAATTTCAACCCTGCGGCTTATGCAGAGATGCAGCAGAGTGAGACAGGTGGTGTCGAGGAATAGAAGAAGTTTAACGGTAACGTGCATTGTACGTTAATAAAATTAGCATAAACTGACCCTCATCATGGAAAATGCAAAAAGAATGCAGCACATGCAGCTTATAGTCAGGTGCAGGTTATGTATGTTTTTTCCTTTAAAAAATTTACTTGGCGCGGCTTATAGTCTGGAATTTATATATTATATGTAATATATATTTATACCTCCCAATCTAACAAATATTTAACTGATTGAGCTACCTCTAGTTGAAGGAACAATTTGCAGAATCAGAAATGTGTTAACGTAACCTTGCACAGGCATACACTACAAAAATATGTAAATTCTATGTGTTGTCTCTAATGTTCTTAAAACCCTTTGTAAAAGTTTAGTTAAAAAAAAAATAAATAAAAACCCTGAAATCACAACACATCCACATCATAACCAGGCTCTGAAGGAACATGTCCAGAGGGCAGATGTCCTTTGTTTAAAATAAAATGAAGGCTATCACGTGTCAGCTGTGGTGGAGTGGATGTGTGAAACAAAGCAACACTAGTGATGTGAATCAACAGCCACCTGTTGCTCCCCATCACTCACATGTGCAGGAGAAGAGCTGCATTAGAGCCCGGAGGTATTTAGGGACTGACCCTTTAGAAGCTGATCCCTGCCGGCCCACGTGTTCTCAGGTTTTCCTCCCTAAAGCCACAAAAAAAAAATTCAGCGATCAATTATTCACCTCTCATTGGTTAACCCTCACTCCTTACTGGCTGCCGGGTTGCTGAGCAGACTAGAACAACGTCTCCTGTAGTTGTTAACGCTGACCACCAGCTGCCTGACAGGTCACAGCTGCTGACACACTATCAGAAGTCAATTTTTGTTATCTTAAAAGTCCTAAAATGGCCTTTACTTTGTCCAATAGTGAGGGACTACAAGTGGCTGTGAAGGTAGAGAGTTCACAGATGCAGTACTGACTTCTCAGCACAGTACAATATGCATTAATCACATTTTTGTGCAGGTCATCTATTGAACCATTCTTTAAATCAGACATACACCTGTGTTTTCCTAAGAAGGTCCAAACAGATATGATTTTTTTGAAAACAGTGACTTATTCCAAGGTATCATTCATATCTGGAGGTATCTTCATTCTCCAGATATCCCTCCATTCTCCAGTAGCAAGAGGCTACCCTGCTGATGCAATACAGCTGCTACATACGATTTATTACTCTACATATAGAAAATATTTAACATACAGAGACAAATTCAATTTTCTCCCTGTTGAGCTCAACAGGAGGAATCACAGGAACTTAAAGTTAGCTGTTACTTGTGCAGTCTTGTGATTGTAGATTGTTAATCAGGATGTGTCAGCTCAGATGTTTTAGATCCTGCATAATATTGGAACTCCATTTGTAATATAATAGATATTAGTAATATTATATTAGTATAAAACGGGTTGGTCTTGCATTAAGGTTAAAATCCACCAATTTGCCACTGAGGTGCTCTGAGCATAGCACTTTCAGTGGGCTCACTACCCACAGGATGGAGCGGTGTGTTTTGGGTGGCAGTATTGGAGACTGCAGCCCCAGAGATCTGGTAACATCTAAGTGGATGAAGATTAATGAGTGAGTTTTTATATAATATGATAAAGTGGTTTATGATAAAGTGGTTTAAGCTTGATATCTTCTTTTCCTCAGCGAGTCAACAATTTCCATCTCCCCCTGTCCTCTGTATCCCCAACTCTAACTCCAACCACCTCCATGTCCTCTCTCATTGCAATCCAATAAATCTCCTCTGACATGTCCAAACCACCTCAATTTTGGTTCTCTAGCTTTTTCTACAAACCTTCCTGTCTGTGTTGTCCACATAATCAACTCATTCTGGGTCCTGTCCATCCTAGTCACACCTGATGAGAACCTCAGCATCTTTAACTCTGCCACTTCCAGCTTTGTCTCTTGTCTTCTACCAATCCCCTAGTGTCCCTAATCCATACATCAAGGCTGGTCTCACAACCGTCCTGTTAACCTTTCCGTTCACTTGACTCTTTTCTCCAGTTGTTCCATCCTGTCTGTACTCTATTCTGTGCCTCTCTTCCATTGTCTCCACTGTACAACAGTGGATCCTCAGTATCTAATCTCGAGCACCTCCACCACCTCGGCTTCCTTGACGTCAACTTGATATGAAATTGTCAAAACACTTCCTTTACAATTGCGATACTCTGACAGATACTTCTATTTGCAGCCATTTGTCCCAAACTGATGTAAAAGTCCACCAACAAAAAGCAATTCTAGCTTTTTTTTGCAAATCCCAGATATTGTGTTACTACTTTTCCCATTATCAAAGAAAAAAAATGATGATTCTTACAATTATTATATTATATATCAGGCCAATAATGTCACACAGCCAATACTATAGGACATTTTATTTTAAAAATCTATTTTTAATTATTAGACATTTCAGACAACTCCATTTGCTATCCAGGCGGCCCCATGGTGGATCATGACCCCAAGGTTGAAAAAACACTGTACTGAAGAGTAAAGAAAACCACCAACACCCACCCACCTGCCCCTCCTCTACTCAAACAGACATCCAACCCAGCCCCCACTCCTGTTATCTGACTGATAAGCCAGGCTGGCTTGCTGCGCCCTGCTCCGACAAATTGTCCCCCTGCTCCCAACTGCTACACACACTCATACCCACACAGGTAAGTCAGCTGCTTTGACTCACACACTCAGAGTACAGCCACACATACACACCAAACTCATTTATTTGTTGGTATTTAAGGACAAAGTATGGTTATTTGATTTTTTTTTAGTTTCCCTCATATTAAGAGTCCAAAAAGCAGCATTCATGTTGACAGTGTTTTTTCCTTAAACAATAAGCAAGATTTTTATTCTTCTACATCTGCCTGCAGCTGCCATCGCAGAACAGCACCAAAGTCCAGTGCTTTCCACTGCATTTTTTACCTCACACCAATAACAATATAGGCGCGCCTGCACTGCCAGCTCTGCATTAGCAATACAAGTGAGGACAATGTGGGGAACAGTGTTGAGCCAACAGTGCTTAGAAATGACTGGATTTTTTTTTTTCCCCCACGATTCTAGACGCTGCGCATATAACATAATACTGACACATGGGGGTTACCGATATTGTGGTGTCACAGATGTAACAGCAGCTTTTGTAAAACATATTTGATTATAGCATTAAAACATCAAATGGCATCTGGTTGCTCAAATAGAAAAGACAACTCTACATGTTTACTGGAGCCGTTTATCGCTGTAATGGAAAAACAGATGTTAACTGATCAAAAACAACAAAACTAGCATAACCTTCACCACAAATAATTAAGAAAATAAACCCAATAATATCTTGGAAAATATGCAACACTTACAAATATTGGCTTGTCATCATCATTATATGATTTAAATTAAAAAAGGTTGTTTCTCTGAAATGTATCAAAACGTTTTTGGAGTTTTCAGGGATTACAGACATGAAGTCTTTGCATCTCATCACTTATGTGTGTTTCTCCAGTTGCTATGGTTTCCTGTTACAGTGTATACCTTAGTATATACCTGTGAAGGATTATCATGCTGTCCAGAATGTTTTCCTGCCATTTACCCTGTGCCACTCTGGGTCATTAGTTTAAAAAAAAAAATAGTAGTTTATGATGGTTTTACTTAATTTTACTTTTTTTTTATCTTTTGCAAATATCTTTCCAGCAATATACTAAAGGATATCATCACTATATTTAGGAATATTGATCAATTGTGGTTTTACACCACCGGGACTGTATGTTGACACACCTGCTGCCTTGTGCATTTTATTCTTGTAAATATCAATTTTTAATTTGTTTGGTATTTTTCTAACATGTATTACTGTTATGTAACAAGGTTTTCTTTAGGGGTGACAAGGATGGACAGAATCAGGAAAGTGTTCGTTTGAGGGACAACACAGACAGGAAAGTTTGGAGTAAAAGCTAGAGAAGCCAGATTGAGATGATTTGGACATGTTCAGAGGAGGGACAGTGGTTATATTGGTAGAAGAATGATCTGAGAGATGGAGCTACCAGGTAGGAGACAAATAGGAGGTTGATGGATGCAGTGAGGGAGGACATGGAGGTAGTTGGAGTCAGAGTAGAAGATACAGAGGCAGGTGGACACAAACCGAAGGGAGAAAAACATGTTTGGTATAATTTTGTAAAGTAGATATTCAGACCAGTACTGCTGATTATTTGGTACTTGAGATATTTGTTTAATGGCTAATTCCTTAAAAATCCGGTTTCAATGGTAGAAGTACTTCATCTATATTTCTGAAAGTGTCATCTAGGAAACATTTACAGAAAGAAAAAAAATGTTGGAGGAAAATCTGTCAGAGGCATCAGTGACGTCCTCTTTTAACATTGTGTACTGTACAAGAGCAGGGCTAACAGATAACACTGCAAACAGTGACTCAGAATATTTTGTCAAAGAGAGAAATAATCTACGTCCAAGAAACCAAATAGAACGAAAGCATCGAAAGTAATTTTAAGTATAACACAATTCAACAAATATTACTTTCAGTGCGCGCACTCAAAGTTATTTATTGACAAAGCATGGGATACGCTATGTTCTGCCCTTTTTCACTCCGCTCTTCAAAGTATCTCTAGTCCATTGTTGTTTTTTTACAACATTGTAATAATATTTCGACAGGTATTTCACGTTATGTTTCATTTCACAGTAACAGCCTACTACTGAATAAGCACAACAATTGGACAGTCTGGTTAGCAATGTAAGTTAGCGGCACCTGCTAACGGCAGTTAAAGCCACGCTATGACAATGATGTTAAGCCTCGAGCCGTCCGGATAATAATGCATAGTGGTGAGCTAAAAACATAATGCAACAGTTATACAGAAGCCACTCTGCAACACTTTAAGTAAAATGTAAGCGTGTCTATGGAGAAAGTTTTACCTCATTCAGAAATACTGCCGCAAACGTACATGTAACTACGGTACCCGACGAGGCCCAAAACGAATAAAGACAAACTCGGCACGGACCGCTGCGCCTTTTGCTCATTGAGCCGTGTAACGTGCCGTGAAATGTTTAAAACACTGAAAATGAGAAATTCTATTTATATCAAGTCCACGCGGCACTCGGACATTATTAAAAGAAGCGGACGTTATTATTATTTAAAGCCAAGTAACTCTTTTTTAATATTGTAATTTTAGCTTTGTATTTTGTAACATTTTACACTCCACACTTAGTTCCACACTTGATACAAGTTACAAAGATCAGTAAGGTGTATCAATAATATTGTTTATCAACATTTTTAAATTTTATTAGGGCCCTTTCTGCTCAAATGTGAGATTATATACGATGAATTGCTGTCGCAGTCTTTAAGTGACAATTCAGTGTAATTCGTTACGTTTCTCTGTAATATAAACTTTCACACAGCCATCACCACGCCGTTCTTTTTTAACAGCGTTTGCTCTGCATGCTGAGCTTTCCCCCCGCGCCTCAACGCAACACAATTACAGCGTGGTTCCGATCTGGTGATTGGTTGTTTGCTTGCCAGCCGTGTTTTTGATTGGCTCTTCCCATCTCGTGCTAAAATCCAACCATGCCCATTAGGTTTCCCAAGCTGCGCCTGCGCCTTAGTGCGCAAAGTCATGCATGCTGTAAAAATTAGACAGGAAAATTTTACTAGCAGAGGTTACCCTATTTCAAAATAAAAGCCCAAAGATTAAACAACAACGAATAATTGACCATTATTTAATTCATTGCAATGAAAAAAAGACATAATTTGTTATATTTACATCATCTCAGAAGTTCCTCTTAAATGTAAACAGCGTTATGTGGTTAACTTCAGCAAAATCAAAACGAAAAAAGAATACCAAAATGATGAAACCTTCCACTCTTGTCACTACTACTTACATCTGTCACTCTCAAGCATGCTGCTACACAAGCTCTAGTGTAACAACACATTTATTTTGTTATATTATATTTTGTATATCCTACTCCTTCGCAGAAACACAATAAACTTGGGGGTAAATATTGGAAATTTATAGTTTTACCCATTTGTCTTAACCAGAGTCCACTGATGTTTAAAATAATGAATAAATATGGTAAAATGAAAGAAAATGTAAATTTTTCCATGAGAAGTGGTTAGAATAGTTGTTAGACAAGATAAGACAACCAAATTAATAGAAAGATAATAGAAAAAAATCTTCATGAGCGAAACAAAAACAAAACAAAGCAATGCAAGCCTGAGAAATGTAGCATAATTTTAAAAAATAATTAATGAGTATAGATATCGGTGCTGTGAATTTATTGTAAATGTAAATTTTGTTGCAGTTTTGTACTTAAAAATCAAGAAGCTAAAGCCCTAAAGGTGACCAACCAGAATGTAATAAGAATTCCAGTTAAAAACTTTTTTGTTTCAAGTGTTTGCATTAGTATTAAATGTGATTTGATGTTTAGTGAAAATATGTTCAGACAGGGAAAGATGAACTACTGTTGTTTGTTTTTCTATCCTTTTGAGCTACTTCTCAGATGACCAGGCTGAAGTGATCTACATCTACATTTAAAACTCTGAATATATTTAACTATATAAACTGGATATCTTACTGTGTTCCTTAATTTATAACATATATGTTATACTGTCACTCAACACATATATTATTCTCACTTGAACCCAGTGATTAGTATCTTGAAATAGAATTACATCTCCAGTTTTAATTACTATAATTTATATATGTTATTGTTCAGGATCTACCAGCACTCTATATACTGGTAGATGCTGATCTACCTACTGGGCACCCGTGTTCGAGCCCATTGCTTGGTTAATTTAATTTAGCCTTTGTTTTGAAAGTTTGTGACGGATGTTGTACACGTAGTTCCGGGAAATTGACAGCCGGCGAGCCTCAGAAAGTCTTGAGAGTGACTTCAGTCCAGGAGACCATGTCCGCTGATGCAGGCGAGCTCTCCTCTCCTCTGCACTTATTGCTATCACGCTCTCCATGAAATAACAGGGACACGCGGCCCCCAGGATGGCCAGCTCGGTGAGTAGCCTGTCAGCGGCTCTCTGCCTCCGTGTCGCGGCTTTTTGCACGCGTTTCGCTGGACCCGCTTCTGTGTAGTCACTGCAGTGGAGTCGCTTTCTTCCAGTCCGCAGCGAGGGTTTTTCTGACCGTGCTGCTAGCTAGACCCGATATGTGCCGCTGTTCCTGCCTGAGCGGGCATATAACCATGATTCAACGCAAAACTCTTACATTTTTATTATTATTATTTTTTTTACGTTTCTCCCAAAATTAACAGTTTCCTCTGGAGTCTCATCACTGCTTTTATTGTGCAGTTACAGAACTCCAGTCCGGGATATTGTTACACTTTTTAAATATTTGAGATTTTATTGAGTTTAGATGTCAATATTATATATTTTATTTTGTTTAACCTCGAGCTTTTGATAACGAGCTTATTATCCTTATTCCAGTCAAATTTCGTTGGATTCGTCCTGGTGTAGTTGTACAGTTACAGAGTGTTGCAGAGTGAATTGTGTGTGGTATTTAGCAAGACTTTCCATGCTGCAAGTCAGGTTCTTCAGATTGTAAGGATAAAAAGGGCTTGTACTTCAGAGGCGCACAAAAGAATGGAATTAGAATGTCGTTCATGGGAGAAAGAGACCATCTAGTTGTAAGTTTTTTATTCTTTTTGTTTCTGAGGTTTGGAAGATGGACAGTGAATATGCTTTTAAAAATAAAAATATGATTCAGGATACTGAAGAGTGTTGATGAATGGCAAAGTTCTGGATACAGGACAGACACTTTTGCAAGTTTTAACAAGAGTTTTCATTGAAGGTTTGACTTTTAGAAGAGTGGTATTATATCTGCAGTAGTTCAGCTCAGAAGGTGAATTTCTAAATTTAGTCTATGCAGCAAAAAATGACAAAAGCAAAAAAAAAGATGTAAAAGGTAATTTTATGAACGAAAATATTCTAAAAAGGATGTTTGTTTCATTAACCATAATTTTTCAGGGTTTTCATGAAAACCGATATACAAGTAAAATTGATATTGTAACTAAATTTATTGTTTTTTGCATGTTTATAATTACTGCTACACATGAAACTCTATTTTTTTTAAGATCAGAAAAAAATATATATTTAGCTTTAAATCTAAATCACTGAATATCTGTAAATTAATGAAGATACATACCTTTTATAGACATTTTAAAGTGACTTTAAACCTAAAACAAAGTTTATTACTGTGGTTTTGTTTTCACAGTCAATAAAATTATCCAGCCTAATATAATACTAATAATAGTAGAGAGACATCACAGAATAATCTTTTGATGGACACTCTATTCAGCAGTCTCTGTGACGTTATTACCTATCAAAGTAAAGTTCCGTGTTATGGTCTCATTTTCCAGGGTGCTGTTCAGGTGAAACTGGAACTTGGTCATCGTGCCCAAGTGAGAAAGAAACCCACAGTGGAAGGCTTTACCCACGACTGGATGGTGTTTGTCCGAGGACCAGACCATAGCAACATTCAGCACTTTGTGGAGAAAGTAGTTTTTCACCTGCATGAAAGTTTCCCCAAGCCAAAAAGAGGTAAAGGCAAAACAACATTTAGACTGACATTGTCCTGGGTGACAGGAAGTGTTGAATTTGTTTTTTGGCCGTGGTTGTTGACTGTGTTTTTTTGCCTCTGAAGTGGCAAACTAAATAATCTACACTACATGATCCGGAAAGGTTTATCATAATGTTTAATGGCATGAAATAAATCTGATCTGAAGTCTATCTCAGCTTTTGATGCCTGAGGAAAACCGTGGTGAAGATTCTCCTTTCTGAGTTAATCGCACATGATGTTGCTTTTGGACTTGGAACAGACTGACTTTGTCAGTTTGAGGGGAAGAGCTGCTGGCTCCAGTGGCGCTTCTTTGAAAATGAATGGTAAATCTTTAGCCGCTGCTCCTGCACCGGTCGCTGACCTCGGAAATTCGAGCATTGCAGAAACAGGCAGTCAGAAAAATCAAGGTTAGTGGGATAATTGCTTTTCATGGTGGACTTGGCTGCGCTGCGTGACCCCCCCGGACCCCCCTCTTTTAACCTTCCTTGCAAGCACACTGTATGCACGCACATGCTGCACATGTGCAGACAAGCAATGGTACGAGTCATGCAGGGTGCTACTTTTTGTGTGTCGTTGAGTCATTAGCAACAGCTACATTTAGTTGTCTTCTTTTGAATGTATGGGCTTGGGAATTTGGGACAAAATTGCTGTAAAGTATTATTATTTATTTTTTTAATGGAATTGAAGATATTTGTTTCTTATGTCCCACACCTGCAACCACAAATGTGCACAAAGAGTTCTTCAGGCAAACAAAATGTTTACTGTCAATTTTTGCAAATGATATTTTGTGCCTTAAAAACAAGATTTCCATTTCTTTTGCATCTTATTACATTTTAATTGTTACATGAACTAGACTAAATACATTTCTTGCATCGACTGTTTGTCACACTGATGATTGAGGCAATAATTGTTAACTTTTTCCAAAGGCAAAGGTGATGCCACTGGAAATGCTAGCAGAGGCTTGACTTTATGGAATTTGAATTTTTTTGTGTGTTATATCATTTTTTGGGAAACTTTTTTTAAATAACTTAGAGTGTTAGTTGCAGGCATTGGCAAACTAAGGCCTGGGGGCTGAATGTGGTCTTTTCATCTTTGTAATCCATCCCACCAAACTTGTCCATGCATTGTCCATGTTTTACCTTTACGGCATTTAGAAAAGCTAAAAAGCTGAGCATAGAGAAAGTTGAAAGCAATTTCAGCATTATAGATAGATAGTTAGATATAAACTTTATTAATGCTTTATTTATGCTTTGGGAAATTAAGGGTTTATGCCTGACTTTTACATGTCATATGTCTTAGTTCACATGCTCCATCCTAACCTAGCCCTAGTAACAAGTGCTAGAACTGCTAATGGTATAGTTTAATATTTGGTTTATACTTAACTGCAGGCTGCAACAATGGCAACATTCTTATACACCCAGATACACCACATCGGCCTCCTTTATCATCCCAACTTGCGCCTCTTTCACCCTGGGTTTACAACATATACTCGGTTGCAGTTAATGCAAATGTATAATTTAAAATAACAGCTTTTATATTTTCAGCTTAAGAGCTGTTAGAGGGTGCTCTAATCTTCTGTTCTTGTACTTTTACTCTTGTAAGTCACACTTTTATCATTTAGGTTGTGCAACCTATACTCCAGAGCATACTCATTTCAGCACATTGTGTCTTGTAGATACTGGTATATAAGTATTTTATATGAAACATAGTGTTGTTATTATGCAACAGGTAGGGACTATTACTATGTCCAATGCTATGGGCAGCAGTGTTTTTTTTTCTTTTTTTTCACCTGCTTGGGACCTCGGCACTCCATCACTGCAGCTTGCACATTACTATCATTAGGCCTCCAAGCAGTGCAGGCCTACCTGTAGTCTTTTAATCTGTATAGACCTGTGGTGCTCATTAACTCAGATAATAGATTAATAAGCTGTGTGAGGAGAGTGGCATGTAGTGCTGAAAATGCCTATGTCTAAATGGCAACATACTGGGATACGTCCTTCTTTTTTTATCAGCGTAATAGCAAAATAACAAAGTAAACAAGTTTTTTCAGTAGAGCCCCCCCTTCCTCCAAGACAACACAGAACTTCTAAATTAATTTAAATTGACATAATGTACTGTACTCTTATTTGTTAGAATAGAAGGTTGGAGTGACACTGTTTGGGGAAAAAAAGCTTATAAACAATGCACTAAATGTGTAAAGAGTTTGTTTTAACGTTATAATATATATCCAAGACTTTATACATCCAAGATTACAAATATATCATGTATTTAGTCTGGTAACAGTCATATATAAAATCTAATTTATCTCATTTATCTGCGTCACATTTAGTGTCTCACTGTCCAGTCGATCCTAAAACTAGAGGTGCATGAACACATTATAAGGACAGAATGATACAGTCAAAAGGGAGACTGAGTGGCATTCCCTATTCTCATTACCTGTGATTTTTTTTTTCCTTCAAATTTTTTTATGGGCTGCAGGAATATTTGGGGAGCATTAGGAAAGTAGCTGTGATTGGTTTCATGCTGTGTCGCCTTGGTAACCTGACATTCAGCGTGCGAGAGACCCGTCTTGGGTCTAAATGGACTAGAACATCATTTTTACTAGTACTGTTTTTCCTCCTTTGAAGTCAGTTTTTACTGCCACTAACATTTGTTTTGCATTTATTATAAATTTTCAAAATGTCATAGCAGAAAATTTAAAGGCAGAAATCGATATTTTGACATTTTGTTAAAGGCTGAATTCCAGAGAATTCTTTGAAACTCTCTGATTTTTGATTAACCATGACACTTGAGTTGTCGGTCAACCCAATCGATATCTTAAAAAGTAAAAAGAAAAACACATGCAAACCCATAAAACAGAACATCTTTATAAATAAGCCAATGTTAAGTCCTGGTGTTCTCTAAACCTATTTTACCATTTATGTTGTAAGACTTAGAATAAAATTTTTTTACTCCAAAACAGAAGCCATTTGTTCTGAGGAAGTTCCCCCTGGACTTAGCCTTCCATTAGTGACTGCAGCGCAAGATAAATGGAGGTTAGGTGTGTGAACCTTGCATCATGATTCTGTAAGCTGCATGGCAGCAGGAAAACGTTAGTCATGTGAGCCGTTGGATTCCCAATGACCTGTCAGAGTTTCAAAGTGAAAGCAGGGAGCAATAATCGTGTTTCAAACTTGTATGGAGAAAAGGGGAAAAGAAAACACTAACTTTGCCATGGTGCATATGGGCAGGTTTCATTTAACGCAGCCTCCGCACCCATGCTTCATGCCAGCCTCGCTCTTATTTGCTTAAGAAAGATGCCAATGAAATGTATATTTACACATTCCGCCTTCCCACATCAGCTGCTTTTCCCTCCTCCTGTTCCTCTTGTCTACTCTTCCACACATTTTATTTATCAAACAAAAGTCAATGATGATTAAGGTGTACCAGAACGACGGACGTAACTCCGTTTTAATGATTTGTTGTGCAGCGGGGAGAAGTAAACATACACACATTGAGATTAATTGTGAACCAGTCAGAAAATCTGCCACTGTGCTCCATTATCAACACACGGGTATTAACAGGCCAGCGTTGAGGTGTCGCCATGGTGACAGTCAACTGTTAAACCCATTTGGAGAGATGGAGGTAAAGGAGCTCTTTGGAATCAGCGAAGGTGTGGTGGGTGGAAGTGTGAGGTGCCTTTTTTGTGCGTCCCGCCAGTAGGCAGCGGTGGCTCATGCTGCTTAAGCACCTCATTTGGAGCCATTGCTGCCATTTAATCCACTCTGGAGACTGCATCCCTTCAAAGGTTGTTTGGGATAATTCAGAGAATTGACTTTTTTTTTTTGTAAACGGAGGAAAGCCTGTGCAATTGACCAACCCTAGGAAAATATGTCTCACGTGCATTGTAAAGACGGATGATCAAGACCTGTTTTTTTTTTTTTGTTTGTTTTTTTTTTCATTTCATTTTAAGGGCTTGATGCCTTTACCAAGTTAGATGTGTCTGAAGGACTATAACTAGGAGCTTGTTAGAAAAAATACCATCACAGAAAAGCATCCTCAGAATCATTAATTTACTTAGGCTGTAATCAACCAAGGAAAGAATATTTGAGTGTATGACCCTTTTTTTTGGTGATCAGTAACAATTACTTTTTTAAACCAAGCAGAAGAAAAAAAAATAATGGAACCACTAAATTCAATTGAGGCAACTGGAGTCAACAGATGTTGACTCTTTCCTTTTTGTTGTCTGTACTTGGTCCATATTTTAGATACAGCTGACTGTGAACTATTCCAGGAACTTATTTTAAATAACATCTCTTGTCTTAAAGACATGATTTATGTCAGCTCACTTGGTGCAACAGCTCTTCAAGGTGTGACGTGTCCTGTTTAACCACAGACTGACAAGTAGATTTAATCTGATGCAAATGTTAGTTTTGGAAATGAAAATATACAGGGTTGTTCCATATTTTTTCCTCATGAGTGATTTTTTTATTTATTTATTTATTTTTTGTCTGGATTTCCTTTTTGTATTTCTTAAAGCAAGAAAGTTGCCATTCGAACTAGAGTTGTGTGTTGTGTTTTTGTCATGGGTTGCACCAGTAGATCTCCAAATGAGTCAAAGAACCAATAACACAAAAGTTTATAGTAGTTAAAAGTAGAGATGTTACTGTATTTCAAGGTGCTTATCAATGGTCAGGCAGTATAACATAACATAATTTGTAGAATGTAGTATCCAGGTTATATAGGTAAATATATTTGGAGTTTTCCAATCAAGGTAGATCACTTTCGTTTGGTCATTTGAAAAGTAGTCCACAAGACAAAAAAGTGTGGACACTCCTGGTGTTTCTTTTATTCCAAATAGTATTATCATAATGTCTAAAGTGACAGCAAAGAAATGTATTTTCTTCCACAATAATATTTGATATCTGATTTTATCCAAACATTGGACTGAGGGTTCCTCTTGGAATAGTGAAGCATATCATCAAGAACATTTTCAGCGATGTCACTCATGCATCTTCACTCAAGTCAGCGTCAGCTGAAATCTGTCTACATGATGCAGTAATGATTATTTCAAATCAGCTAGAGGCAAGACTGCATGCATCCAAATGTATGTCTTCTCAATATACTTAAGAGAAAAAAATATCCCACCTAATGGTCTTGTCTTTAGTGAAACTGTGACTGTGCCTTATTGCACAGAGCTAAATTTTAAACTTTCTTGATACTGGATTACTGGACTGTCAGTAGAGGTGTATGTAATGAACTCACTACATTTGTTTCAAAATGTTCCACTAAAGTTCTGTAATGTGGTTTGGAATTTTTCAAACTCCTTTTTCTGATGTTCGGCTCAACAACAGTGGACAACAGCAAGGGGTATCTCATTGCCAACCTGCGATTGATGCCCTAATGATTGGGCCAACATGTTTGCTTGAGGCAATCTCTGAGCTCTGCGGAACGCTCACATGAACCCTTTTAACTCCCCTTTTCCTCTGCCTCAGCTTAATTTGTGGCTTGTGTGCACATACCACACAAGTCAAGTAATTACAGTGACCTATGCAAAAGATACTGATCCTCGAGGCTGAAATATGTCTCAGGAACGCAGCTCCTTTCTTTTCCTCTTTGCTGTGGCTTTGCCTGTGTGATCAGCTAAGCTGTGATGATAGCACTCCATTGATATTCTTGCAGGGCATGTTGGATACTTTTTTTGTGTGAATAATGCTCTAGTTCTTCCTTTACTCCTTTCCTGAGCTGATGGATATGTAAGAAAAGGCAGAACTGACTGAATTTTCTTGTTTCTCAGTTCAGTTCAAATGTCACCAAAAACCGACACTGTCGTATTGATGACCGTGTTGTAATGACTTAAACAAATCCTAGGGTTTTAGGGCTATATACTAATATAACTTTTGAACATTTTTAAAGGTGTCTTCAAAGTTCAATTTCTATTTTAGAGGATGTGAAATTATGCTTTAATTTGATGTTAAAGTGCAAGAATACCTGATTATAAGGCAAAAGTTCTGCTGCAGTGGCTCGCTGGTGGTTGCGTTACAAATTCTCAGAAATTGTAGCTAATTGTATAGGTGAAACACAAAGGAAGCAGGAGCGATGAATGCCTGGGGCTGGCTGTCTGGAAGGTTGATTCTATGGTTGGCTGCTGGCATGAAAGGATGGAGGAGGTGGAGGTGGTGGAGGAGGTGCAGATAGACAGGGCAGCCACCACCACCACCACCACCAAATAACAGGAACTGAGTTGTAAATGCTGGCTTTCCTCAGTTCAGTCAATGGAAGGAGGAAGTGGTTTATTGAAGCTTGCTTTATAAGGGCTGTCTGCAGGCGGCTTTTGCTCTCCTTTCTCACCCGGCCCCCCTGCCCTAAAAACATTTGTCTTTTATTGACGTCAAATCTGGAAGTTAGGAGTCAGGAGGAGCCACTGGCTGTGTTTATACCAGTGATTCAAAAGATCAGCTGCATCAGACTGACTGGAATTCACCTGCATGCTACATCTGTTTTAAATGCAATTTTTCAAAATGTTGGTTCTCAGACCAAAAATCCAATTTGGTAAAGCATTAGACTTGATAAGTGAAATGAACAGTGGACACTGACAGTTTCCAAAAATATTCCCAATTCCACATAGAAGTCATTGTTCCGTCATTCACTTTTATATCAATGTGCACTGGATGAAGAAAAGGTTTGTTGCTGCATCTGTCGTCTTTAAAAAATACATCTGCTTGAGAGGGGGGAAAAAAGGATCAATTGTGGGAGGCTGGGAATTGAAAATAGAGAATTTGGTTTTCTCAAGTTCTTTGTAGCTAGTGTCAATGTTTTATCCTGTATAGGATGGTATTTTTGCAGTATTGCTATTGGACTAAGTGCCAATAAGTCTAATCAATCAGTGCTGCAAAATGGTTTACATAACAGACATTGGAAGCACAAAATGGATAATACATTCTTCAAAACTAGATGAGAACCCAAATATGTTGACACAAAATAAACCCTTTTTGTTGAATGATTTGTCTAGAAGTCCGAGGAAAAAATAGTTACATTATTTGTTAAAGAAAACCTGTGTTAGTTAGAGACCTGAGTATGATGGAGATATTTCACCCGTTTCAGCCGTTGTTGCAGATTCCCTCTTGATGAAACTAAGTGAAATTTTTTAACTTTTAATTCCAAAGAAATAAAAAAAACGCTTATTGTTAGTAGGTTTACACATGGTATGAGAAATGCACGCCATAACTGTGATACATAGCTTAGCACCCATCAAAGTAGCGTCTCCTGTGCTAGCAAGTTTTCAGTTTTTCTAGGTGAAGAAGATAATTATCCAATTTCACTTGAATGTCCAGAAATATAAAGTAAAAGGATAAAAGTGAAGTATTTCGCTGACCCGAAAACATTTGCAAGTAATTTATGCAACTGTGACAGGCAATTGTATCAAATACCATGCCTCCAGTTGATTTTATTCAATTCCTGTAACTATATCTGCGTTAATTCTACTAAACAGGCAAAGGTTTCATACAGAGTATGTGAGTACGTAAAGCAGGTTTCACCAACGTGGTCCCCGGGGGGGTGGGTCTTAACAAGGTGCCTGCAGGATGTGTTCCTAAAAACAAAACTAGTCCCAAAAGTGTCAAAATGGTACTGTTCCTGTGCTTGTGAAGCAGAGGTTACATCTAAAAATTCCATTCTAATTGGTGCAATCACGATGGTCAGAAGAATTGTCACTATTGGATGTCCCAGAACATTTTATTTTGATAATGTAATATTTGATTTAATTCTACTAAACAGGCAAAGGTTTCATACAGAGTATGTGAGTACGTAAAGCAGGTTTCACCAACGTGGTCCCCAAGGGGGGGGGGGGTCTTAACAAGGTGCCTGCAGGATGTGTTCCTAAAAACAAAACTAGTCCCAAAAGTGTCAAAATGGTACTGTTCCTGTGCTTGTGAAGCAGAGGTTACACCTAAAAATTCCATTCTAATTGGTGCAATCACGATGGTCAGAAGAATTGTCACTATTGGATGTCCCAGAACATTTTATTTTGATAATGTTTGGTCAGTCTGAGATCAATATTGTGGAGATCGCTGAAAACCCAGCAAGTTAATAAATCATATTTTTCATATCACCAAATCCTTTTTCCAAATAGTATGTACAGTATATGACGTACTGTATGCCTCCAGTTCCCTAGAAGTGCCTTCTTGCACAGTTAACAAGTTTAATATCATGAAAGCAATTGTTATCTTTGAATAGAATGTGCAGAAGAGAAAGAGAGAGAATTGTAGTATTGGAGGCCATGCTCAGATGCATCTTAGTTCTCCAGGGAGACACAAGTGGCAGGTAGTAGCATCTGATCCCACTGCAGTTCTGTTTACCTGGGACTTACTGGCAACAGCATCTCCCTGATTATAGGCGTCTCTCTTTTGTCTCTGTTTTGTCCCTCGAGATGGCAGTGGCTCCACACACCTGTCGTTTTGCAGTAAGTTCGGGATGTGCATATTGTGTCCATTCATTCTCACAACCTGGAAGATGAATGGGTGATAAGACACACGCTGTGTTTCCAAGTGCTCATCAATCATTTTTTGTGGGGAAAATTACAAATACAGGCAGAATAAGAAATGTAATGTAGTTTCTGTTGTGAAATATAATATGTGGACTTTTAAAAGTTAAGCAACTTCAATAATAGTGCAATCTCCAAAAATATGACCCTGATCTGTTTAATTGCAAATAGAATTTAAAAGAATAAAAAGCAAGTGAGTCAAGAAGTCTCACACTAACTCAGAAGAGTGCTAGAGCCTTTTATGGTGTTACTTAGTCTTGTTTCATATGGATTTAACTTGTCAGCCACTTAGTTAGTGGGTCATGTCAGTGTAGGTATATATTTTTTTTCTGGCTATTTCTAATCTTCTAAACTCTGACTTAGTCCTTCTTTGTTACTTAATCTATAATAAGAATTCTAATAAAACAGATTAATCGTGGCCTTTCTTGTTTAATCTTTATTTTTAGCTGATGAATGTGATATCTTTTATGTCCCGGTCTGCTGGACCTTGGCCGCCATTCTCAATGTATCTGAAGTTTTATATAAACCTACGCTTGTCATTTTGGTAAGAGGGTTGACAAAACAGTTAAGTTTTGTCAACCCTTTCCATTAAACTGAAAAAAAAACTTTTTATATTTAAGACATTAAAAGTCAGCATTGAGAATATGCAGACTCCTGTATAGCCTTTTATTCCTATCTCTGAATGTTTTTTCTTTCATAGAAATGTTAATGTGCAAGCACACAACTGTGCCCAGGCATGCATCAGCAAACTATAGAATTTGACATTCTCCTTACGTCAAAGCTGATCTCTCAGAAAATGACATGCCAAAAAACAGACAGTTGAAGCAGTTACTGTCTGGCTAAGTGGAATTAAATATTGTTTATGTTATTGTGTTTGGTAATGGTAGGTGTGTTATATCTCGAGCAGTAGTGCTTTATATAAGGGTCTGCTTTATAAGACAGAAGTGTTACCTGCCATTATGTACAGTATGTTTTAGATATGGTGACTCTGTCTAAAAGACAAGAGGAAGAGTTGAAGTTGGAGAAGATGAATTGATCACCAATTAGGGTGGCGCAGTTTGAAGTTTAGGTGGAGATAGTTTGTTGAGAGGGTAGATTCAATTAATGATTGTTGGTGTGATGGAAATGCAGAATATCTGTTGACTTGCAAATCACAGCTAATGGTAATATTGTCAGGGCATAAAAATTGAATGTACTTCTGCGACTTTATCTTTGAAGAAAGAAAGAAGAAATAATTATTTTTTCACGACACAGCGCCCAACGAAATTTGGCCTCTGCATTTAACCCATCATCAAAGTGAGCAGTGGGCAGTTATTGAGTGCCCGGGGAGCAGTGTGTAGGGACGATAGCATGGTCAGGGCACCTCAGCAGTAACTTGGTGGTAGGGGGATTCGAACCGGGGGCCCTGCTGACCCCTGCTTCCTTAACCACTAGGCCACTGCCTTATGTTACATAGCATGTCGTGCTGTTCCACATTGCTGTACCTAAATCCAAAATATTGGCATACAACAATCGTTGCATTTTGGCCACAAGCTCATCTCCCTAGTGTTCTTGTAGTGGGTAGTTACTGCTGTCTGCTGTAAAAACAAGGTGGTCACGTGACCATACCTGAGGCTGCCAACAGTGTGTGGATGTGGCTCTACTATGTTGCAAATCGCAATGGTTCATTACAGTGTGTAATATGGCTTTAAATCCCTCTTACAAATGTGATGGGGTTAAATGTTTAGGTCTAGTAGTTTGTGATGATTGGTGGCACTGATTGGAAGATGTTTTTCTATATAATACAGTTAAAAAACATATATAAAGCAAACACATGTTAGTTGGCACCAATAAACTTCAATATGTCTCCAGAAGAGGAACAGTCATTACAGGAAGTCTGAGATTTACCTGTAACGCACAACTCTACAATTATTGTTCATCTTTTTATGTTGTATCTATCTGTAACATTCTATTCAGCACACTTTATCTTGATCATGATTTTAAAGCAGCAAGTTGTATTTATTTTTAGAAATATTTCCTATTAAAATGTTTCATGTCTTAAACAAATTATGGCTGTATCCTTTATGATTGATTAAATATAGTGGTAGATGAATTCAGGAATAAAAGGCAGATTTACCGCTCAAGATGACCAAGTGTTGGAGCCTTAAGCAAAACTTGAATTTTTTTTATCATCACCATTTTTTGTCTGTAGTCTTTTGTCTAATTCTCTGACCCTGTGTCTGAGTGTGACCTCATCACAAAGGAGTCTGTGGAGAAAGGGGAAATACATAGTGACTACCATTGTCCTGCGATCAGCATCTCAGTTTAAACCGAGATCATGTTAATGAACTGCATGGACGCGCCACTCTTCAAAGTCTCTGTGACCACTGGTTCATGTTCAGTTACAGGTCAGTGAGCGCTTTGTGCGTCCCAGACGCTTCTTCAGACACTGGTGTCCTTTTCAACCTGAACTCCTGAACCACAGCCAAGACGCTACTCTTGACTTCTCCTTTTATTTCTGCTCCGATTATCTTGTTATTCTGTGAAGAGCTGCTATTATCCGATCGTCCCGACTGTTACATGATCTAACTCCTTTGTCACGTATATCTAGCTTCTTCTTCACTGTAACACTGTCTGAGTGAAAATTAAAAGAAAAGAGTCCCAGAGCAGAACAGAACATATTTTCACATTATTTTCACTTTGCTACATTTAACAGAAAGACAAAAGTCAAGCAAGTAGTGGCGCACATTTGGCTTTGAAAAAACATTTTTGCTGAACCACAGGTACACTGTATTGTGTAAATATAAAAGTATAACAAACAGAAATTATACCTTAAAAAGTGTTGTTATTGTAGTAGTTATATTTATTACTTTTTACAGCACCTCATGCTCTATCATATTGCTAAAAGCTAACTAAATCCACCACATGCCGTGAGTGCAACTTGAAAAGCTTCTGTTGTGCATTGTGGGTAAGTCTTCAGTTTAGTTTTTTGTCAGTATCTTTTGGGATCAATATAAATGTAAGTACTGAATGTAAGGTATGCACTAAAGGATAGGAGGTAAAATAACCTCACTTGAATGATTTGATGTCTGAGAGATACTTATCAGTATCCATCAATTGATCTTAGTCAAATGTTACCCAGTAACAGTCTCCGCGACTACCCCCCATATCACACAGCAGCACTGCAGCCCCTCTTGAACCTTCCTGCAGGTGGTGATTACTTACTCGGAATTTTATCTTGCCCAGAAGGTGAACGTCAGAATTCCATACCAATGACAGAGACACTGCCTCTGTGCCACAGCACCACATCAAACCTTCTGTATTATTTTTGTACTTTTTTTAGAGTTTATTGCACTTTTAAAATTATGGGGAAATGAACGAATAATTTCATTTAATCATTCTGTTCACCAAGTGAAGGTGAACTTGATATGTAGCACACATAAAAAATAAAAATTGAAAGTCTGTAAAAGCAATGGAGGGTTTTATTTCTTTAAAAAAAAGTTAAGTCTTAATCCAATTTTGTCTTTTTTTGATCAACTTATCGTTATGCTTGCACTGCTGTTTTATTATTTTTTTTATTTTTCAACATTTTAGCATCTCATTTACACCTTGTCTGTCCAGTTATCCGTGCCAGCCAAAATAATGTTCTTTTTTTCAATGGTGACCGTGACTTTCCATCTTAGGGCACCTGGACTCATCTCCTGCTCCACTTTGACTTCTTATGAAAGTGTGTTGGTGAATGGGCCCTTTTTGCTGGCTGTAATTGAACCTGACCCACTCGCACAATTAACTCTAACCCATAATATTTGTTCAGTGGTATTGGGTTTTGGATGGCTTGGCCCCAGCAGTGAGGTAGACTTCAGTGTAGTCAGCTGTGCCATCCATCACTGATGCTGTTGGGAGAGGTGAAGATGGAAATGAAAAATGGGAGTGTATTAATGATTAGACTTCTGCCAAAGTGATGAAGATGACTCAATATGTTTCCATGAGTTTCAACAGCAAACAAAGTCAAAGCTGGCAGGCTTCTTATTTATTTGACTGCCATTTTCCTTCCATTTGGTCCATCAGTTTTAGCTATTTTGTTACATTCCTCTGGGCTAAAACAAAAATTAAATAACACGCCACACAAAATATATTTGTGAGTTGTACTTTGTAATGTGTGTGTCTAGGGTCTGTTAAAAGCTGCTAATACCTATATGTGTTGACCAGTCCATCAACAAGTAATTAAAAACAATAATAAATAAAGTATTTGGAACTTCGTTCAGATTTCTGTAATTCTGTAATTTTATCCCCATTTTGGTTTAGAGCAGGGGTCTCAAACTCAAATAAGTTGAGGGCCATGATGCTATCATTTCACCGAAGGGCCACATCAGCTTTTAGTGGTCAATACAAAAGAGATTCTGTGGAATACTACACTGAACCAGAAGGACACTGTGCATCAGGGTCAAGAACTATAGGAATTACCATTAATGTGGAGGACAGATCTATAAAATATTATTATTGATTCAACTTTCACATCAAGGTGGGGGCCCTAAAATTCAGAGTTTGATTAAAAAAATATTATTTATGTCATTGTAAAAATTAAATTTTTAAGCAAGATTTATCTATAGAGATTTTTTTTGTCTATAGGGATTAAGCAATTTTCAAGATCAGTAACACCTTAGTTCCCTGCTAAGTTCAGTTTTGCATGAATTAAAATTCTAATTATAATGAAAGTATAAAAACTCCCAAAAATAACTAAAGAAATTGGATGATTTTAGTTTACATCCAACTTTGTAGTGTTTTTTTTTTCCCTTTGTCCAAAGTCCACAGAGGTTTACTCAGACAAACACACCCACACCTCCAGAGAGTCTCTCCTGAGCAGTGGTTGTGCTTGTTTGTCTTTTCAAAGAGGCCATGGGGGTGAGGGGTGGGCCTCACTCTGTCATCAGCTGGGTGGATTCATGGGCTCTAACCGCTCTGGTTCTAATTTACCTTTTTTCCTCTTATTTTTCGTATTGATACTTGAGCTGCTGCAGTTAAAACACCAGTTAATGAGATCTCAGGAGAATAGAGCTGCTGGTTAAAGGGATAGTTCAGGATTTCTTCAGCGTGTAAGTAGGAGGTGCCAAAACTTACTCAGTATCTCATATATAGCCAACTGCTGTGTGTGTGTGTGTGCCTAGAGCCCACTGGAGACCTGCAGGTACACATGTAGGAAAACACATTACCTGTAGGGACAGTAAGAAACTAATGTTTTAGGCCTCAGCTAACAATATCTGCTACAGCTTGAAGGTTTTGCTGGCATTTTTTTTCCGAAACATTGTAACATTTTGACAAACTTTGTATCAATAAATGAGGGTAGCAGAAAACGTAAATATACACAGTAAATGCTGGTAATACTAAAAATATCTCTTATTAATGATTTTCCTCCCTAGGTCGTCAAAGGGCTTTAGTTCTTATTTATTTGTTGTTTCTGTATTGTTCACAAGTTGTGATTGAGGTTTTGTTGGTTTGAATTTTTTTTTTTGTTTGTTTGTTTGTTTGACTTGGTTCTTGTAATTTTCTTCATTCTTGTATAAACTCCCCGCTTTGCGTATTATTTATTAGTATTAGAGTGCAAAAGACTCTTTAATGAATTTTATTTGAAAAAATAGCCTTGTTTTCTGAAATATCTTTGTTGATATTGAATACTGGAGTGGCCCTGCAGTGGACTGATGCTGGCAACAGTGGCCCTCAGCTCTTTTGAGTCGAATTCTACTGGATATAAGGGTATTTTATTGCTCTAAATACCCTTGAGAGTTTTTGAGGCCAAACTTTATTTTATTGTTAACTCCAGTAAACCCTGGGGAAATATAATAATTATAACAAAGCTTTGAACCAAGTGTTTACCAGCACTTTTGCACACTTAGTTAAGTTGTGATGAGGAGGCCTACTTTATGCTACTCAAGGCTAAATAAATGTTGAACATCTTTTCAATGCGTTCAGCAGTCACCTTGTGCCAACGTTTAATGGGTCTTTCTTTGTATAATGCTGTTCTTTGTCATTTCAGTGTGCAAGGATCCCCCGTACAAAGTGGAGGAGTCTGGATATGCAGGATTCATCTTGCCTATTGAAGTGTACTTCAAAAATAAGGTACGCATGAAAATAATGTGTTTGTGTCCACACTCAAACAAGAGCCGCTGTGCATAGATGCATTTTCCCTACCAAGGTCCACATTCTATAGCTCATATGAGTGCAACCATCGTGCAGCTAATTCACTGCTAAGGCATGGTTTAACAATTCTGTGAGTTGTCGCTGAACATAGTGAATAAATCAAGACAATGACTTGAGGCAGCTATTCCACTAAAAACAAACACACATTCCGCAAGCAGACGTTTCTGCATATATTCTGCTCTGTCATGTTTTTGAGCAACAGATTACGGGAATCTGACATTGTGTTTGTCAGAGCGATGACTCTGGACGATCGTTAACAAAGCAGATGTTGCAACTATTGCTGTCAGATTGCGCTGCTTTAACTGGTTATAAACAGCAGTCCCTGATGTATGTGACAGAGACTTTTGAAGTCTTGGTTTAAACATTTAAACAAGGATAGCTTTCTTTTTATGCGATTAACATCAAATTTCTAAGTAATGTTAATTTGAATCATTTTAAGGGTTGTGTGGAATTTGAGGCCAGAGGCAGTATCTCTGTCTTTGGTATGAAACTTCACCTCATGGGGAAGATCATACCCTGTTGGCTCCTTGCAGTGGGCGCAGAAAGGTTCATGAGGGGATGCTAGGAGCAAAAGCCGTGAAGACTATCTCTGCGACCTAGTAGCAGATAAGTTGACAAAAATTGATAGATTTCTAAATTCTGATGCTGTTGTATTTGTCTAAAGCTCTCATATCCAAATCATCGTAACTTAAACTGTCCTTTGTACCAGCCCTAACCTTTGTTTGTACCAAGGACCCTGATTAGAGGGTCATTTTTGGGGGAAAAGAACAGCTTTTAAACTTAATTCTTATTATGAGATATTGAATGAGCTGTTGGTCATCACTAAATTATTATTATTATTACGTTACCTTATGCCAGATATGCCCGGGGCAGTTGGTGGACTAATGGTTAGGGAAGCGGACCTGGGTCCGCAAGGCCCCCGGTTCGATTCCCCCTGCTGCCAAGTTACCACTAAGGTCCACTGAGCATGGCACCGTCCCCACTCACAAGCTCCTCGGGCGCTCAAGGCTGCCCACTGTTCACTTTGGTGATGGGTTAAATACAGAGGTCGCATTTCGTTGTGTGCAGTGGTGTGAATCACAATGTCACAATGACAAGGAGTTTGCTTTCCTTCCTTTCTTTTCCTTAAAACAGATTATTTTATCAGATTATGTTCCTCAAAACTACAAAACGTAAACCCAGTTTCACATGTTGTTTAGTATTTTGAAACGGTGATATTCTAACTTAAAAATCAAATAATAAAGTCCCGTTGGTCTGTCCATGTATGTTTATGGAATGATGGTCTGAGAGATTTCAGTTGAGTGGCATTGTCGAAACATAAGATGCCTTTTTACTATGTTTGGGGGAAAAAAAGTTCTGAAAATGTGAACTTGATCCTTATTGATCCTGTATTTTCTCTCTCTCTCTCTCTCTTACCCCTCACTGTTTGGACGATCACTTCTCCTTAGGAAGAACCGAAGAAAGTCCGCTTTGACTACGACCTGTTTCTCCACCTTGAGGGCCATCCACCTGTCAATCACCTCCGCTGTGAAAAGCTGACCTTCAACAACCCCACAGAAGAGTTTCGTAGGAAGTTACTCAAAGCAGGAGGGGTAAGTGTGGCAAGTTCTCTCACAGTATTTGGTTGTTTTCAATGTTTGTCAAGCTTGTGAAATGCTAGCTAGCTTAGTGGTAAAGCTCACTCTAAATATTCAAAATTAAAGTAATACTTGGCAAAACCCTTGAAATCAACACTTGGGTTGACAACCTATGATTTGGAAGAGCCAGAACGCTGTCCAATAAATTGACACGGAGACTGGCGTTGTGAACATCAGTGCGGAGCTCTAGCAATCATAGACCAGTGATCATCGGAGCAGTGTAGAAGATGAAAATAACATTAAATATCTTTCCTGGAATGACAGTAGATAAGTAATGTCAACATTGACTAAAAGTACACAGTCCAGACTTGTTCTGTAGGAAAACTGAAAGGAATTGTCTGTCCTTCCTGTGAGAAACTTGCAAGATATCGTGGTACTCCAATCTGTCTTATCTTTATCTAAAAAGTTTTTTTTTGTTCTTTGATTCACCACATATATCAGACACCACAGTCTCCAGGGTAGAAAATTCATTCAGTCTTCTTCACTTTTCCACCAGCTTATCTTTTGCTAAGACCCTGGGGCAGCAGTCTCCATGACTGCCACCCAAGTCACACTGCACCATACTGTGAACCTTTATGTGGGTTGCGACGGTGCTATAGACTTAAAAAATATTCTGAATAAAAGCACTGAGGAGCTGCTGTTTTTACTTGCTAATGTAGATTTTTTTTTTCTTAAATATATTCAGTGACAGACTTCAAACAGCAGTGGCATAAATTAAGATGATCTAAACCAGTGCTTCGCAATCTTTTTCTGTTACCCCCCCAGCAAGAAGAAAACAATTTGCGCCCCCACCCCACCACCCACTCTTTGCAGCAACTATAAATAACAGCATTTGTCTATGAAATAGTTCTAGGTACACCTCTGCATAACATCGTATCCTTGCTAACATAAAGAAACAAAAAAAAAGATATAGTTCAACTTACAAGGATGTGCAATTACACTTTATTGTAGCACGGCCCGAGGGTCACACGCGCCCCCCCAGGGGGGCCCACCCCACACTTTGAAAACCCCTGATCTAAACAATGGGTTGTGCCTAAAAACTGCACAATTTTGGAATTTCGAGTGAAGATTCATAGATTACATTCTTCCAGTAAATTTTATAAAAGATTTGAAGACAAATGCAGTGTTTAAATCCACATTCTGGCTCTGCTCTGTGTGTATTTATAATACTGGCACTATGGTGGTGTATTTCGGATTGAGTCAAAACAGTGCAGTGTTGCACATTGATGGATTTCAAGTAGCAGCTGAACAACAGTGCCGTAAAATGTGAAATCTAGTTGAGTTCACTTCTCTCCCTGAAACCATGAGATTGTGAAGACTATAAAAAATAAGATGTAATTGCCATTCAATATTCATTGACTTTTTGGGGATGAAATCTGTGGCATTTTTAAATGACACAGTAACATTTTATCCCTTCGGTCCATAGTAGGTTTCCAAGAAGGAGCTGCTGTCTTTGTTTGGCTCTCAGTCATGACAGCAGCAGCTGCGCAGAAGGAGAAAGACGCGCTGACTGCCAAATGTCATTCTGTAACATTGTGAGCAGTGTAACCTAACCAGCTCTCTTATCGGTTCAAACCAGAGCAAGCTGCTTTATTGTTTTACTGCCATGGTGGCCCGACATGCTCATCATAGATAAAGTAAATTCAGACTGCATGGCCCGGGAACGACGTATTGCGTACTGTAAATCAGCTGAGCTAATCATCAAAGCTGTCTGTAGTTGTTACACTGGTGATAAACTGACAACAATTTACTGTCAGCTGTGTCCTCAGTGTTGTGTGTAATCAGTGACTTGGCCTATGGCCAGCGAACCCCTGTGGACTGAGGCTTTTATGGTTACAGCTAAGTGCTCTCTATTTATTTTACCCTGAAACCTTCCCTTAAGACACATGTCGTGACTCACTCTGTCTTTTCTCATTGGCCGCCTTGTCTCTGATTGGGCCATACTATTGGTGGAGTGTATAATTTTTGTTTGTTTTAATCACCTATAAAGTTTTTTTATTATTATTTGACTTCACTGACTTGCAGGGTCCAGAGTGTCTGTCAGGAGAGTACATCTCCACACTGAGCATATTTGACAATTCAATAGATATTCTCATTTGTTTTACACTTTACTCAAGCCTTCCCACTACATCACAGGTGTTACTTCTAAACTTACCGAACTTTTAAACTCTGAGTCACAGGAAAAACTCACATTCCAAATAGAAAAATGCCATTTGCTCAACAGTAAACCTTTGCCAAAGCTCATTGTCCCCTGTCGGGCCTTGCCCCGCCATTTGGGAACCACCCCCTCGCTGCAACAGCTTGATATTAATGATCAGTCACTTTGGCCTTGTCCTGCATGATCCAAAGTGAATATAGTCCACAACATCAAGATTTGTGCTCAGTTAAGCGCTTAAAGAGACATCGAGAAAGTGTTAGCATTTTTGTTTAACTGACTTAATATTTAAGGGCCATGATTGGCCAGTAGAAGGAACTGATGTGATTAGTGAGCAGTCACCAGGGAAAGTCTATTTGGTGAAATGCAACAGATGTTAATGTCCTCTTACACTAAAATGTACCAAAAGATTTCTCTCAAGAAACTGAAATACCATCATACACTTGTATTTTCCCCATTTAAAGTCTTTGATTATTTAATTTAAAGAAAATCTGACTTAAGGGATGACTAAAGGGTCAGATAATAATGTTTTTCCAATATTATCGGCCATATATCAGCAAAAAGTTTATATAGGAACAAAACTGTACTTTTATTTCACTGATATTAAAAATCAATTTCTGCAAAACCAGCCCCGGCAAGTATGCTGCGCATCCTCATGGGGTACCAGCACTTTTCCCGGCGCATGATAAATGATGTCATCAACCGCAAGGTCTGGAGTTTTTGTGGATAACAAAACTGGAATTCGTAATGACTGCAAGGAGCTTGTCATGGGAGGGTGAAAGATTTTAACACTTTATCAGGAGCCACTTTTATGCTGCAAAGTAAAGCAAAACAACTAGGAATGAACACACTGACAAAACCACAACACAGCTGTCTCTCTAAGAGTCAAAGTTAAAAACGGTAAAGAACAACCAAGAGCCAAAAAGATCAGACAGAAATCATGGAGTGCTATGTCATTGTCATTGGTAGAAGAGAAATTGTTGTGACTAGGGCTGGGTATTGATTCAAATTTTCTAAATCGATTCGATTCACAAGGGTTCGTTTCAATTCACGATTCACTTTGGTTTTAGATTCAGTTTTTGTCATATCAATAGTTTGGTACCGACGTTATTCTCAGAAGAATCAAAGCTAAAATTGAAACTTAATCCATTTG
Source organism: Paraplagusia blochii (assembly GCA_016785265.1). Classification (NCBI taxonomy): domain Eukaryota; kingdom Metazoa; phylum Chordata; class Actinopteri; order Pleuronectiformes; family Cynoglossidae; genus Paraplagusia; species Paraplagusia blochii. The sequence continues at coordinate 66,748 of JAFBJS010002670.1, read as the reverse complement.
CTAATAAAAAAATATTTTTTTACATTTATTTCCATCACAAATTTACTTAAGGCAGTCATATTAATCCATCATGCATTTTTTATTTAACATGACTTGACCCAAAATTACAAGGCAGACTCTAGTTTTCGATTTTAGATTTTAGTGCCATGTTGTTTTTACATTTGTTTTACCACGTAAGTACGTAATCACTTGTGGTGCATGAGCACACATAAAGTTGTTGGGAAAAGAAGGAAAGAAAGATTTTTGGATTTATGAATCGATATCGTTCTATTAACAAAAAAATCAATTAAAATCAAGTAATCAATTTTTTTTTTTTTTTTTTTTTTTAAACCCAGCCCTAGTTGTGACAATGCTTAAATGGTTATTTGCCCTTTTAAAAAAGTACAGTTTAATTTTGTCGACTGAAGTTAGTAAAAGAAGAACACAGATGGTTAATGCATGTAAAAGATAATATAACAATGTCCTTGTTGCTCAAATATGAATTGGCTGCAGTTGACAGCCAAGCTTTTGCTGAAACAACCCTTCTGTCAGACTGAAGCTCTGAGGATGCTTATCGATCCTAAGCAGTGCATTTGCTTAAGTTCCTGTGTGTATTTGCTCAAGGACGCTTTGTTCTTGTCTTCATTTATCCTGGAATATACATTACATCATAAAACTTTTTTTTTTCTCCGTCATGTCTTCAACAGCAGCGGGATCCTCACAAGCGAAGTTCAGAAGACGGAGGAAAAGTAAGTTTTGATTTTATTTTTTTTTTCCTTCCCAGTCATTTGTTCGTTGTGTAAACACTGCCAAAGAGAGGCACAAATTGGCTGCAGCTGCTCATGTATGATAATACCAGTGGTTCCATACACACAGGACATTTAATGTATTAAACCTAGCACTCAAACATGGACACTGACGCAGCAGGGAGTTCATCTGGCAAGTGTTAAGTTTGTACAGTCATCACATATCCTTTGGATATTTAATGGTGTATAGCTCATAATATATGTATATGTGTATATATGAATATATATATATATAAATATATATATATATATATATATATACATATATATATACATACACATATTGAAATATTCATCATTTCACATCTTGTCAAGCCCTTCATCTTGTGTGTAT
>JAFBJS010002670.1:46572-61601 GCA_016785265.1 Paraplagusia blochii | reverse complement strand
TAAAGAGAAGCTGGAATGATGTGCCAATAATTCCAAGTCAGAATCATTACTTCTTGTATCATTAAATAACTTCTATGGGTGAAGTGGCACGTTGTTTCCATTATGTGGTATTTTTAGTCCTTTTAAATGGTGTCATTTAAGCACTGGGTCAGAAGAGGCCCGTTTCACATGGAAACAGTTTTCAGTCTAAACATGGTGTGTGTGTGTGATGAATGACTCGCAGAGCAGGAGGTCGTTCACACACACACTTTGTGTCAGCTCCCACACTCCAGCCCTCACTGCCTTCGGTAATAAATACATTTGATATTTCTTACTGTGATTTGTAACTTTTTGTTAGAAATACCATTTTTGTACATAGGATATTTTTTGCAAAGAAATCTATCTTTTTGATAGCCTCAGAAATCCCTGCACAATCCTTCTTAATAATCAAACCAAAAATTTAAATTCCTACTTTTAATAAAATTTAAATAAAATTTTGCACTTATTCAACTTCCTTCTCCCTCTTTATTTTTTTAATGACATTACTCGATACCAAAGAAATAGATTGCATACAATCTATATATAAACTATATGGGGCAGTTGGTGGCCTAGTGGTTAAGGAAGTGGACTTGGGTGCCCGGTTCCAATCCCCCTACCGCCAAGTTACTGCTGATGTGCCCTGAGCATGGTATTCTTGCTCCCCGGCCGCTCAAGCTGCCCAGTGTTCAAAGTGAACAGGTGAGGGGTTAAATGGAGAGGCCAAATTTTGATGTGCTCTGTGGTGTGAATCACATCAACAAAACCAAAATCACAACAATGACAATAAAAAAAATGTAATCTTTAATCTATATACAGACTACCAACTAAGTTACTAACAATACTAACTATTTAGCTATCTGTCCGTCCATCCATCTATCCATAATCTCACTTATATAATGGAAGGACCATATTCTCACACATTCTTTTTCTCCCCTGCTATTTTTACTGTTTAAGAATAGAAATAGCACATTTTATACCAGTAAAGATTAGAATGTGCAACTACACCACAAGCAACTTACCAACTTACTGTGGTGCAAAATGCTCATTCAGTTACATTTATTGCGACTTTATTGAAATAAGACACATTTTCTTATTGCGCACTTTCTTGGTTACCAAATGATATTTGCCATATTATTATAAACTTGATGGCTATGTTACTTTTGTTTTTTAAACTTGGACCATGTACAACAAGTTGCACAACATAGATACATTTTCTTTGGTGTGGGGACAATGGTGTACGATTGGACTAAAGCAGCCTGTGTATACAAAGCTTTTATACAGGTCTGGCACAACAAAATCTCCATCTAAAAGTCTTTTAAAGTTATTTCTTCTGTGGTGTTGGCTGCACGAGGCTGCGTGTGCGCCATTCCTGGAGTTTTATGTCATTCTGACAAGGAAAGTAAGTGACTTTACTGCAGTGAAGGAGCATGCTGAAGGTTAGAGAGAGCTGGCAGCTTTACGTCCTCAGGTCCTGGGGTCACCAGCAGATAGGCAAAATGAAAGGTTTTAGTGGCGGTTGGGCCCAGTTGTAACACACCCTGTCGTCTAGACTGCTTTAATGGGTTTACTGCATTGATGAAATATTGACAAGGGGCCGGGAGGTGAGACCCAGGGACAAATGACCCCCATCTTTAGAATGGATGCATTTCCTCCTTTTTTCCCCAGTGCCCTTAGCTCCACTTTTAGGGGCACTTTTTTTTTGCACGTGTGGCTGTTGAAAAGGCCTCTCCACCTCACTGAACAACGTTGCTCAAAAGAAGTCCAGAGTTTGCTATTTAAGCCTTTAGAAGGAGACTAAGGAAAGCCTTTGGTGTTTCTGTTAAGAAAGGACCTCCTTTCACAGACCATAATGCCACACTGCAGGGTGGCATGCATGTTTTCTCTCCTGTTAAAGGCAGAGGATTAATCTTTCCTTGACCTAGCTGTCTGGTTTTTGCATACTTTGGTGCTTTTTTATGTGCAAATCCTAGCAACACAGTGAAATTATATAGTCATTTTTAATCTACTTTAAGTTAGTCGGATTCTAATTGAAAGTGACGTTTTGACTGTATTATTTCAGCAACACAAAGACATTTTTCACTGTCCAATTAATGTTTTATGTTGGTCCACCCAATTAATATAGGTGTCCCCTCTTCTTTGCTCTATGTATGAAGCATTTTCACAATATTTTAGGTGATTCTTATCCTGTATTATATATTTTATGTATATCTTATCCAGATGTTGTCACTATATTGGGTTATTGACCCTGGTTGGCTGGTTGTATTGAATTACTGAGTTAAAACTACTTACAGATTAACACGTGAACTATTTGAAATAAAGCTGCTTTTCAAACTTCAGAGAAGCCTGTCACTGACATGAGCTCAGTTCCTTTACTCTTGGAAAAATCAGCCAGATTTCCCAAAGGAATTGGAAGTTTTATTTCTGGAAGGTGTCAGATATTGGAGGCTACAGTGTTTCATTTGAAAGTGTTGGACTGCACTCAGCACACAGCTCTGCCTTGTTGTCTGTGTTCTCAAAGCCACTCCGTATGTATGATTAATAGAATAGAATAGGAATTTAGCCTTTTAGATCAGTGCACAACTTTGTATCTTAATGTTTCCATTTGAGATGTTTCTCCATAACTTTGATAGGGTATTGTCAATGAAGCATCAAACACATTGTCACCACTGAGTGTTTGGATGTTGTGATGTGTCCGTGTGCCGTTGTGATATCCCTATTGCCTTATATTGATAGTTTGTGCCTCCCGCATAACCGGGAGGTGCTAAAGATGTTTTTCCCTCCAGAGTTGTGAGCCTATAGTTTAGAATCATTTTCCTTTTTATTTCTTTATTTCTCAAGATCTGAGATCGTAGCAGTTATTAATCTGCTTATTTATTTTATTCCAGTGTCTCATCTCATAAACTTAATTTAAAAAACACACACAAATGCTCAAGTTGGAGATGTGAACTATGATTTTTTTTTTTTTGGGTTTATAATTTTAAACATCTGATAAGAAATGTGGATGATGTGTAAACAGGTAAAATGTTTTATGGTTAACATCCTTTTTGGAGGCAATAGCATGGTTTAATAATTAAAGTTTATGGAAAAGCATTCTAAATAAGTCAATTTACTAATTGTTATTATGACACTGGATAGTTGCCTAACCATAAAGTAAGAAAAATACAGGTTTCAACCCAAGAACAACACAGGGTTTCTGCGTAGAGTTAGCAACTTGGACACTCTTAGTTGACCACAAGTGTCAATTTGAATTTAAATGGTCGTCTGCCTGTTTATAGGGGCCTAGAAAATACAAAACAAAGTAAATGAAAAGTGTTGCCAAATGTAAGTGGAATATGTAAATGAATACAATCATGTTGTTTCTTAAGGGCTATGTCTGTTAATTTGAGTGTTTTTTGTTCCCAAAAACAGCATTGAGAATTATGCTCTTTTTTTATGTCACTCACAGGACGGCTCCAAAGGAGGTGGAAATATCCCACTCACAACTGCCACAACCACCAGCACCAACAGCAGCAGCTTCTCCAAACTCTACAAACCATCAAAGGACCACAAAGAAAAGCCTCCAAAAGACTTGAAAGAGCCAAAAAGTGCCTTCAGAGACTCTGGCTGGGAATCCAGCAAAGCTCCCAAAGATCCTTCCAGAAAGCCCAAAGAGAACCAGCCCATTAGAGATCCTAAGATGGGTTTCAAAGAACCCAAGTCCTTGACCAAGGACCATCGAACTGAAGGTATCAACCATGGGATTAACAAGCGTCTGTCTGCACCGGACAGTGATGATCATTTGGCCAAAAAACGTAAAAAGGGATTTGTAGATTCATCAGGGAAGCACGTGTCGGGTTCAGATCCTCTTCATCTGGATAGAAAACTTTTAAAGGATAAAACACAAATGAGAACGGCTAAGTCACGGACGGACAGGGACGAGAATCGCAAAAAGTCGTCAACACTTCCTCCATTCCAGGAACTGGTGGACCCCAACGATTCCGACATGGAGGACCAGTTCACGAAGTCAGATGTAAGTATATCATATTCAAAGATGATTTTGAAATCAAAAAAGTTACTGAATGATGAGGGGAAAAGAACTGACTTAGATTGTTGGGCTTTTGATTTGTCGGTCGAAGGAGTGGTAAAACCTTAAGGGTCTTAGATGTGTTGGTGGTCAGTCTGTCCTTGTTGCAGTAGAGCTGTAAAATCTGATGACCTACAGGGAGAGAATGATCTTTAATGGTGCTCTGGTGGACTCCAGGGGCCTGGGCAGGGAAACTCTATGATGGGGTGGGAACCAATAAACCTAGTGGGAGTCCTCCTACTTTAGTCTGGGTGGTCAAAGGGGGAAGTTACCCAACATACATGTAAAAAAAAAAAAAAAACCCTATTATTACTGTATATAGGTATTGACAGGTATTTGGATATTAATATGTGCTCAAAGTTAAAAGTTTATATTCTAAAATAAAAAGAAATATGTTTTCCCCCCAGTGCTTGACTGGCCAGGTTCAGTACAAAAGAAGATGGTAGTAAATGGCTGCTTTGCCTGAATGGCCTGACATTCATCTGGGTTGCCTGGTCCACAAACATTTGGTGGAGACCCTCCCTATTAAAAAGGCCTGTTTTAAAGCCAAACAGCAGAGGAAAGATTTATGGTTTTACAACACCTGAGGAGAAAGGGAGACACATTAGTGAATAGTGCAGAGTTCCCCTTTAATCCTTTTAGCTATGGAGCGTAGAACAGGGGTGAGTTTCTGTCAAAGAAAGGTCTAGATCTCCATGTTTGAAGCAGTTTTCTTTTATGCAGGATTTTTTTTTCCATTTGTTGATCTTTACACACACCTTTCTAGCCTATGTGGGCGATTTTTTTTTTGTTTAATTTGTGCTTCTTACGTTTTTTGTTTTTTTTTCTCCGCATTCACAGACTGGGGGTAGGGTCACTTGTAAAGGGGACAGATGCCAGGTGTGTGATTTTCCCCAGACTCACTACCCCGGTGGCCGTGCGCCGGCCCACAGAGTGGCACTCTGACGTGACCACTCCTTTGATGTTGGTGTTTGTCAGCGTGGGCTCGGTGGAAAAGAAAATCAGACAGGAGGAAATGTGGTCTAAGTGATGACATAAAGAGAGAGCGGGTGGCAGTGTTTGGAAAAGTATTTTGTTTTTAACACAGAGGATATAGGTGATGATTGAATGATTTGTCATGTGCAAAAATTTCAAGCACTTTACACGTGTAGGAAATTGATCAAACTGTCTCATAACAGAGATGGGTTGGTGTAACCTTAGTGTTAGACATGCTGCTGGCAAAATATGTAATTTAATTGCAACAAGTAAATTGTAATTTTTCCAAATTACAATAAAAAAATGTAACAATAATATAAAGCTAACATAGAGTAGTACATTTAGAATTTGACTTAAATGTTATGTTTCTATATTCCTTCAAGCAGTTTAAACAAAATATGTGCAAACTAGTTCAAACTGTACTGAAATAAATTAAATTTCTAATTTTTTCCCCCAAAATATCGGTGACATCCATTTTGATGTGTTCGTATTGCAGTTACACAAAGTAATCATCAAGGTTTTAGGGTGTTTGTCGTCCGTAGACCTCTTATGAACTACATCAACATAAAAAAGAATTTATTTTTATTCATGTTGGGCCTGAAATTGTTGAATCAGGTTGAACTAATTGAATGAAGTCCTTCGGAGCAATGTTGCTGAAGGAGTTGCTGTGGTAACTACAGCAGTAGTCGGAAAGGTTATTGTGCTTTTTAGCTTGTTATCCAAAAAATATTTCACCAATTTCCTTCAAATTAAAACATGGTTGCACACAGACCTGCTGGATTAGAAAATGAAACCAAATACTGCCAGGCAGCTTGTTCCCGTTTGACAGCATTTCATCCCGGGCTGAGGGAATCCTGTGGAAGGCTAAGACGAGAAGCCCACCGGCCAGTAAACTAGAGCTACACTGTTTATTGTCCTCAAAGAGGGCTTTGGTGGCTCTGAGCGAAACAGGACAAAGGCCCTAAAAAGGAGTGGTGCTAAGATTTATGGCCTTCTGGAAGAGCTGTCCCATAAACCAACAGACCAGCTGGGTGTTGTTTGTTGGCAGGAGGTGACAACCATTGAAGTCACTGTGCCTTTTATCCTCACTTCTTCCTTTCACTCTCAGATTGCTTGCATTTTGTCACTTTTTCCCCAGTTTGCGATCTAGAGCGCAGTTTTCTGATGTTAGTTTTCAATTAAGACATATCTTAGTAAATCCAAACTATTTTAAATATTGCTAATTGCTAACAGACAGACTGACAAAGGAGAGATGGATAAATGGATGGATGGATAGATAGGTAGATAGCCAGATGGATAGACAGACAGACAGACGGATATACAGACAGACGGATAGACAGACAGACGGATATACAGACAGACGGATAGACAGACAGACAGATAGACAGACAGACGGATAGACAGACAGACAGATGGATAGACAGATAGACTGACAGACAGACGGATAGACAGACAGACGGATAGATAGACAGACAGACGGATAGACAGACAGACTGACAGACAGACGGATAGACAGACAGACAGACAGATGGATAGACAGAGTGACATAAAGAGAAAGTGGGTGCCAGTGTTTGGAAAAGTCATAAAACAAATTTCAATTTTTTGTTAGTACATTTAGCATTTGATTTAAATAAATATTTGATTAAAATCCTTCAAGTAGTTTAAAGACAGACAGACAACGAATTAGACAGATAAAGGAACAGATAGCGGACAGACAGAAAGATAGATTTGCAATGGAACTTTACTAAACAAATGTGATCCAACTTCAGTACAAACAAACAGCCACAGTGTAGCTGTCATACTCCACAAAAACTTATGAAGGTTCTACAATGGCCACATCATAATGAACTGCTCTTTTCTCTTCCACTCTGGCACCACTGATGTTCAGGCTTCGATGATGAGATGTTCAAGAGAAGCCACACTAAACAGCGTGGAGCATCTTCTTAAATTTAGCAGCCAGTTTATGCAGCCTGAAGACCTCCTGGTCTGTCAGGGTGGACTCTGTCCTATGTCTTATAAAATGTCTGGCAGAAGTGTAAAACCCCTCCAGATTTGGGAAATGTTTCCGTAAATCCACATTCCTGCATCCCTTAGTCTGTCTCAGGAATAAAACCAGATCTGAGAGTAAGCCTGGGTACCGGTCTGGGACATGGGAGGCAGGTCATTGTCATCTAACACACACACTCCTCTCCGCCACTGTCCCCAGACGTTAGACCTTCTTCTGGCGCAACCATCCTTGTTTTCTTCTTCCAACGAACCATGTCTAGAACCGCCTCCCTGGACTGTGTATCTGTGGGGGGTTGGTCTCCCTTGGACTCAGCTGCCTCACCATCACTGTTGTCGTAGTGAGCTGCCGTATACTTAAGAGTCCCTGTCTCCATACGTCGTTTTTTGGCCTCTACTCCTACAGGCCGCACTTTCTTCCTCTTCTTCCTGCTCCTGCCAACAACTCCTGGCTGACCTCCCCTCCCACCTCCATCGTGACAGGGGTGTCACTAGTCCCAGACGCCGAAACCACTCTGTCTGCCTCCTTATTACTTTGTTCCCCAGCCCTGTCTGTTTTCTCACTAACAGATTTGTCCCTCAGATCACCACCCCCATACCTGTCACCCCTGTACCTAGATTTCCCCTCTGGTCCCCTGTTTTCTCCACCTCACCCTCCGTCTCGTCACGGACTCAGCGAGTCCCCACTCTGCGTCCCCCCCACTGCGCCGTCACCAGCCCCCCAACCTCTCTGCAGCATCAAACACACCGGGGCAGTTCCTAACAAAGTTGCTGGTGAGGCCGCACTTGTATCTGGGCCTCCATGACTGTATGAAGATGACATTGTCCCAATCAGGTCGAGTGACGGTGATGCTGTAGTTTAGATCAACGTTCCTGTTGTGGGGGAGGATCTGACACTCCCCGCGGTTGCAGAGCATGTGTGACACCGGACCAACGTTGCCTGTCGGTGACCTCCTAACTGGGGACACCACTGTCATGTGTTTACTAATTTCTGCAGTGAGAAATTCATTTGTAACAAAAGTGGGGACGTTAGACAGGAAAACTTTCTTCACTGGGTGTCCCAGCGAGTGACCGTCGACCCAAGCTCCATTCATTTTGTCAATGGTCAGTGCGTTTTCGTACCCGACAACAACACGGCATGGGAAAATCAGGGTTTTGGGGGCAAAAAAACAAAAAAAACAAAGGCGTGTAAAAGACGCGTATATGGTTAAAATGATGTTGGGGCTAAAATGCGCTAAAAAGGTTTCGGGTTTTTGTGAGAAAAAGACAAAAGAGGATGTGCAAAGCATGGACAGTCAGACAGACATTAAAATATTGTCCCCAGAAAAAAAAAGACAGACCAATGTGCATTTCAATTTTGAATTGTATTGGTGCTTTGATAAAGAAATTCTGAGTCATAATATTAAATACAAAAAACAGAAATTATAACAGAATTACTAATATAATGTTTCCGTTTCAGTTGAATTGTCCAATTCCTTTGCCTAGTTATTGTTGAAAGGTATTTTTGATGCCACAATTGGTATTTAATTTGAAGTAATTGCGGGTTGAGTGTTGACCATTGCTGTTGAGTAAAAGGAGGCAATAAATCAACCAAAAAAAAATCCTAGAATAATCGGAACATAGAAAATTCCTTAAAAAACGAGGAAAAGTAGTTCATACTTTTATTTAACTCTGAATTCATCTGTGAACATTCTCAGTTGTTTTTAAGAAATACTTTCTTTCACTAATAATAAACATATAAAATCAAGCTATTATTAGACAATTAAATACAGAAGATTGATAAACAAAAGGTTTTAGCATTATTAAATTCCATTTCCTGCAGCATGGTCTATTAAATGTGTGGTTCCTGTTGCATGCACCGTTGTTTATTCCGATCCTTTATGAGTTTCATCTGTTGGAACTCTTTCCAGAGCTTGTGTGTTGTCAGCTTTCAAACAACTTCATTGTCATTACATGAACATAAACAAACCTTATTTGATAAAATTTTGCACAGAAAAAAAAACCATGTCACAGTGCAACTCTAGAAGAACATAGGGTATTCGTGTATGCCACTGTCTTTTATTTTTTAGTTTGATCGTAAGCATTCTGGTTTGTATTCATGTATTTTCTTCAATCTGTGCCATTTGCCTGCAGGTCACATCTGTATTTGGTTTATTTTGTTTCCAACATGTCACGGCCTAAAATACATTTCTTGGCATTTAGTTGCTTCATCAGTAGCCTTTGATTCCACACACTGCAGTCTCTGCCTCTACAGTGCGAAGCATTTCTCATGTTTTTGTCCACTACACTTTGTTGGGGGCACAGAGTCAAGTTTTCTCAAGTGGCTTTCTTCACAAGCGCCAAATTAATTGTGATTTACTCTGATGGTTGCTTCAGATGTGTCTCCAGATGAAAAAAAACCTAATGAACTGGAGGTCTCTACTGAAGGAGAACAACTTAATGGGTTTTTTTTGTGAAGTTCTGGTGCCCTTTTTGAGCAAAAGTTGGAAGGCCAAGGCCGAGAGCAACAAAGATGGAATCAGAGGAAGTCTCATATTAGAGGAGCAGATTTTCTCTTCACGCCAGAAAGTGAGAGCATATGCTGAAAGGGCAGTTCGGGTGTTTTAAGTGAGTTAGATGCACTGGCATCTCAGAACCGTTGATGTCCCAGACATAAAGCCAACACTCTTGAATAGATTTTATTCAACAGAAGACGGATTTACAAGCACAAAGGTTGACTAGTTGTTGAGCTGGCATTGATACTATTTTGTCCTGATTGTCTGGAATAAACCAGTCTGTAATTTCAGATACACTTTCTACATGAAGTGATGGCAGAAAAATAGTATAGTTTATTCTCCCTCATTGAGAATTGTTGCTCCAATGTTTGGTTGTTTTGTGCAGTGCCTTGAGATGACATCTGTTGTGATTTGGCACTTTAAATAAATAAAAGTTGTAGTTGAAAAACTACATAGAACATAATCTTGAAGAAACAAAATGGCGTCATTACTTTACAAAAAAGCCTCTAAATTTTACACATTTTTGTACAGTTCTGGGCTAAAACGTTTGTTTCGTATCATTTTACTCTTTTTGATGAACTCCTTATTCGTTCATATTTGACTAGGTAGATGAATATTTTGGATAAGCCCCCATGATAACATTGCCAAGGCATCATTGTAATTGTTGTTATGTATTTATTAGACATATACTATGGTTAGGGTAGTATCTGTTTACCAGCGCTATATTTGTCTTTATTGAATTATCTGAACAATTTAAAAATCAATCTGCACAAAATTACATTTAAGTTACGCCTAGATTACATTTTAAATATATTTAACATTGTTTCTATTCTTCTTCCTCATCTTTAACAGTCTGAACAGCCCAGTCCTGCCAGCTCTAGCTCCAGTTCCGGCTTTGCTCCCACTCATCATAAACGCCAAGGTAAATATGTGGTACTAACCAAAAATGTCTTGATCTAGTTCTCAGAATCAAACATCACAATAAAAATGGGACGTCCAATCCAATACAAAACCTTGAATTCCCAACTTTTTACACAACCTGCCATAAACAGTGATACTATCACCATAGCAACATCAACTGGCGGGATGCTGGAGGGAAAGATATCGGATTGATATCTGAACCAGCATCAATATGTTAAGCCATCTCTTTCCTGCAGAGTTTTTTTTTGATGTTTAAGTGTCTGCACAACAGTGCAATGAATACTGCAGATTCTGACCAATTCCATAACATGTGCAGAGGATAAAAACGGTATAACTTGGATAAAATAGACGAAATCTGGGATCCTGTCCAAGTGTGTTGGCTTTTCTCCTATCAGCTGACCTCTATTTCCTTTTTCTGTCTTGGATTCAGTTGTGGATTTTATTATAAGGAAAAGGGTGGCTATCCCTGCCCCCACACACACAGGTAACTGTAGCACAAGTCACATATGCATGGAGAACACTCTCACTTCTGCTTGTCTTTCAATATTTTCAGTACATGAACATTCATGCAGCTCCCCATCACCATCAAGCACAGCAAAGTCATATTTGTTTTACTACATCCATCACTGACCCACGTGGCTGTTGTTGTTAGTAAATGTGTTCTTAATTGTTATGAATATTTAATGTTTATCAAGTTGTTATTTGAGGTTGATTTTTAATGCCGAATGTCATAAGCCAGTTCATTTGCTGTTTTTTTTATATATATATATATATATATATATATATATATATTCATTTTTTTCATCAAGATAGATTCCTAAGAATTAGGACATGTTATCAACTCGGTTATTAAATATGTGTCTGAGCCAGACCAACTCAAAACAAAACAAAAAAGCGAGTGAGCAGCTTGCACTGTGTCTTAAATTAAAATCTGTCTCAGAATATATGACAAAAAAAGAGTGCTTTGTGTCTAAAATGAATCAGCATCATGTCCGAGCCACAGCCGGGAAGTTTGGCATATGAGCAAATGAGCTTTACTTTAATGTTAAATGGGAAAAATGTTATGTTCTTGTTTAATTATTATTATAAAAACAGATACTGGTATCAGTAAATTAATTGAGTCAAGTCTTGACTTGACTAGAACTGCTAAAACCAGTGAGAAAAAAATAATTGTACAGTAGAATAGTGTCTCCAGGACAGACCTGGGCAACTAAGGGCCGGGGCCAGATGTGGTCTGTTTGGCGTTTTAATCCAGCCCAACAAACTTGTCTAAAATATACTGTTTATTTATATTATCAATATCCTTCTACCTTTTCCCTGTAAAGCCAGGGTTTCCCCAATAGATGGTCTCAAAAAGTTTTAAAGCATTTCGGCTTTATTCAATATTTTGCTCATCATTTGTCTTAGTTTACGCATATACTCAATCTTTCTGATCCTGACCGGGCCCGGGACTGACATTTTAGTACCACCTGTGGCCCGCAAGTCAAAATAATTGCCCAGGCCTGCTTTAGGACATTGTTAACCTATGATATTTATGATTTGTAAACAACCTAATGTCAAAGTCCATGTGACTGTTGGTTTCTTGTATAATATGTAGGCAAAGCAAGCTTAGAGCTCTGCTACAAACACATTCCATTGTCCAAATTCTGTGATTAGTCTTTCATTTGAGAGAATACAGTATGGAGACAACACCTTCATTTCTTCATCAATCTCCACAGTATGAGTGTCAACTTGGTTTAGTTTAATACTAATACAGCTTCCTTCTTTTTACACAGTCCTAGGCCCTCTGCAGTCGGTGATGCAGGACTTGCACTCTGATGATAACGACGAGGACTCTGAGGAGGACGATGACAATGACATGGACTCTGACATGGAGCGTCTGGCACACACGCACATCACACACCACCAGCGCAGGTGAGACATCTGTCTCAGTACAAGGAAACATTATTGCTATCAATGTCCTATCAATGTTAGTTCTGAAGAGAAAAAATAAGAAGAAACTGATAAAAATTTAACAAACTTTTTTAACAAAGGAATGTTGCAAATATACTGCTTTTCCTCTCGCAAAGGTAAAACTTTGTATCATATTGTGTTTTAGCCATTTAATGCTTTTATCCTTCCTATAGTTTTTCAAAGTTACATCAGGTTCTATTCTTATTTTTACTGACAGTGGAACATTTTAATCACAAACTCCTACATCCCGTGATGAGACAGAAAAAATATCTTTCTAGCACCATGGAAAAATAATCCAAAAAGTTTAGTTACCATTACCAATTACATTACCAATACTGAGTAGTTCTTCCAAAAGTCTTTCCAAAGTAGACCACATGGTTTCTAAACACTGCTTGAATGTGTTGAAACGAAGGATTTTGACAAACTTACACTAACATATCCAGGGATTTCCAGAAACACATTTTTTTCAGTTTATTACAGCTGTTTAACAAGGAGATTGTCTTTTCAATGCGGCAGACCATGTTACACACCTCCAACTCGAGGCCTAGGGACAAAATCTGGGTGGACAAGGCTTTTAGACATTGCCTGAGGGGACTCTAAAGGGAGGCCTGAGCTGATCTTAATATTGTTAACCACATGAAATCATCCAATAGTCCACTATCAATTATCTACACATAAGATTAACAAAATCCCAAAGAGCAGCAAAAAAACGACAATGTCACAAAATTCTCCATGATTTAACCATATTGATTTTGCTTTTTCTATTTACTCACAATTCATTTACTCAGTTGACATACCGTGGGTTCAATAAGCTGAACACATCTATGATGTACTCACAGGAATTGAAGAAAGGACATAAAAATCTTCAACAGTACCAACTATGTATCTTGGGCTCTATAGCCATCTGCTGCCACCTACTGGAAAGGAATATAATGTAACTGCTAGGCAGATGGTTTTAGTTTAAGTTGAGGTGGACCTGATAAGTGCTCATTAAAATATATAGGTGCAATAGGTGGATTTCCTTTCCCTCCAACTGTATTTTTTTTTTTTTTTTCAATATCGCAAAACTTTCACTCTAACTTCGCCGACAGCTTTATTAACTTTAACAAGATTGTACAGAGCATACTAGTTATTGGCTAGTTGGGGACGCTCTGCTGGTCCTCACACTTAGGGGCTCCAGCTTTGCAGTATGTCTTACCTCAGAGGCATCAAACTCAAATAAGTTGAGGGCCACTGCCCACACTGTTGTTTTACTGAAGGGCCACACCAGCTAACTTTGTTCAAGACAAACAACACAAAAAATAGGAAATAAACCAAAAGGAGTCTGAGGAATAGGGTTTTAGGAGCTAAAAGATTAATCAAAAAAATGTGGAAAGAAAATCAAACCAAAATCAAATATAATATATTCCATAGATTTACAGTTAAAACACAGTGAATTGTGTCGCTAAAGAAAGTGTCCATATGCAACAGGACTTGCAGTAAAACATTCCATGGTTTGTGGGCCACACTATCGTTAAGATTTCATATCAAGGTGGCGGCCACAAAGAATTGTACCATGGGCCACAAATGAGCCAAGAGCCACAAATTCGAGACCCATGTCTGACTTTCTTCCCTTGTGTGTTAATTCGGCTTTTTTGTAATTCCTGCTTTATTTTGTTCAGGGTCAGCTTAAGTGATGGCAGTGAGAGTGACAGCTCCTCACCTTCACCCCGCCCCCGCAATGATGCTCCTGCCTTGTTAAAGACTACTACTAACCAGGTAATTATCCCTGAAAGTATTATTTTTCTTTTATTCAACAACATTTAGTTAGAAATCCTGAAAACAAGATGATGAAGGTAATGTATGTTTTGTACAGATAAAAGGCTTGGCCCACAAAAAGAGAAATTAGTTGGATTAGACAAGGCGTGGATTGTAATATAATAATCTGTTGCCTTCTATTAAATTGTAAAACTGTGTTCAATTGTGCTCAACTTCCTGAGGATAGGGTGAACAGGTCTTGTTACTTGGACTTGGACATACACACAGGGACAGGCAACTAGCAGAATATTGTCCGTTAGCACATCCAGGCCATGTTTTATTAGCAGCTGTATACAGTACTATGTTAAGTACTTGTGGTTAACTCTGTTCACTCTATCAGATCCTGGAGGTGAAGAGTCCGATGAAGCAAAGCAAACAAGACAAGAACAAAAACCTAGAATGCGATAAGGTACAAGAGACTGTGTGTGTTTGTGTGTGTGTGTGTGTGTGTGTCTATACACCTATTATAAATAGTATATTATAATAAATATATATTATATATATTATTATAAATGAATATATTATATATTATATATAATATAATATATATTATAATAAATGAATATTTACATATTCATTATAAATATGTGTATACATGTGTGGATATATAAATACATATACAGTACGTGTGTATATATGTGTATATATATGCATATATTCATATTTGCTTTACTTGCAGACATGCCAGCACTGTCTGCGATTTTTTCATGCTTCATCATAACTTTCTGTTGTTGTCCCATGTTGTTTTAATGATAAATATCTAAAGGCTGAAAATTAAAAATGATTACAATAATAATTTTGGG
>JAFBJS010002670.1:26948-46466 GCA_016785265.1 Paraplagusia blochii | reverse complement strand
GGTTGCTGCTACAATAAGACAGAAGACATTATTTAATTGAAATTATATATATAATGTATGTATATATATATATATATATATATATATATACTGAATTTTTGGTAGTTTCAGTTTAGTTTTTTGTCCTGAGTACTCATTAAGGCTATAAAGCTCCCTTCTCATCTCTTGGTGTTGGTCTACAGTCCAAAGTCCAGTCTTGTATTCAGGCTCAACACGGTGGTTGCTCCATGTGTGACAGCTGCGTTGTGTGTTGCAGTGCGCTGTTAAAGGCACGGTGCTGACACGGTGTCACTGTCCATTTCAGGCTTACCTGGATGAGCTGGTGGAGCTGCACAAGAGGCTGATGACACTGAGAGAAGGTCACATCCTGCAACAGGTCAGCAGACATACACACACACCTCATCATTAGGGGCCGACATTAAATCTTTTAGTCCACTGAGCGTGGGGATCACACAACTGCAGGGTGATGATCCAACACTGGGATGTGATGTCATGTGAATTCACACTTTTGACTCTGCATTTATCCCATCTGTAGCGAGCAGGGGGCAGCTGGCTGACCCAGCACCCAGGGAACAGTGTGTGGGAATGATGGCACCTCAGCGGTAGCTTGGCAGCTGGGGATTCTAACCGGGGGCCTTGCAGACCCAAATCTTTTTTCTTAACTACTAGGCCACCAACTGCCCCAAATTTAGAGTGTTAGAGTCACCATTAGTATTGGGGCCAAAAACTGGATTTTCGAATGAAGGAAAAAATTCTCCACAGTCCCTGCAGTCATATCAGTGTAATCCTAAGGACAGACCTTAAGGTGGACTGTACTGTTGCACTGGTTTAAAGGGGGATCCATAATCTGTAACAGATTCTCTCTAATCTGCACTTTCATCTGGAAGCAATGAATTATCGGTCAACCTCACTCCATCCATTTGAATGCAATGTTTCTTGCTGATATTTTCAAGGGCCTGTCACATGACACCGTTAATAGATCTTCCCAGCGGCGGCACTGGCGTCCAAATTCCGTTCTGCTCTTCTAACTTTGTCTGAATCCCAAATCGCCGTTGCTCTCGCACCGCTTTGCCCTGCGCTGTAATCAGGCTAATCTCGCCCAGTTCACCGACCGACTCTACTTCCTGTTTCAAGAGATGGAAATGATTAGTGCACAGCTACTATTGAGGACCATAAATGTTCAGGGTGGTTCACATGGAGAGGTGCAATAACTAGTCATCTCACAAAGCATACATACTGCAGACTGGATCAGGGCATTGACAGAAAACAGTTCTGTGGCACAAGTCGATCTCCAGGGAGAGACCATGAAGTCAGGCCTAGTTTTTTTTTTTCCCCCTCTGATTGGCTTACACTGATATATTATCCACCACTTAATCAAAAGCCATAATCACTTTATAAAAGGTTTGTAACCTTACTTTGAGCAGATGAAGCATTTATAGAAGAATACATTAAGTTGTCCATCATTGCTGACAGGCAGTTGGAGGGAAAACCAGGAGCTGCTACAAGAATAAGTCTTTGTCTGTCGCGGAGGAGGAAAATATCAAGAGGCAGGAGAAAAAAAAAGTCCCTTCAGATACGTTATTTATTTATTGAATGCATTTAGTCTGGTATCACACTAATTCAGGGGACATTAGCTGCCTATAACGATATCGGTTCATATCCGTATCGGAAATTAAGTGTTTGGGCAATATTGGTTCATATCGATATCGGTAAATGTTATATCGGACATCCCTGTTAAAAAGTGTTGCATATGTATTTTCTATTGCATATGTATTGTGTGGTTCTTGCCTTTCTACATCATAGTCAGTAGTTTTCATCTGTAGTCCATAATCAGGACTACAGATGAAAACTAGCCTTTGGCTAATTCTTTCTTATCTAACCATGTGTTTATGAAATACAATTTACCCTTTTTAAATAAACTAAACTAAAACTAAATATAGACTGGCAGCTGTATAGTGCTGTTGAAAGTGGAGTTGCAAATTTTTATTCCAGATTCAAAAATCTTATCGAACTGGACCAAACTGGATCGAACTGGATCGATCGTTTAATATTTTTTATGAATTGTTTGTGAATCAGTTCGTAGCCTGTGAATCGAGTCATGATTCGGATTGTTATGTGAGTGAATCGTCACACCCCTAATAAAAACACCTCGTGGTAAAGTGTAAAACCCTTACTGCCCCACCCTCACATGACCAGCTCCTTGCAGTCATTAAGAATTACAGTTTTCTATCCACAAAAAACTCTTGATCAACTTGATCGTTGTTGTTCCTTTAAGATGACATCATTAATCACATGCCGGTCAAAGTGTCAGTAGTACTGACTCAGCATAGGATTTTGAATATCGGTGAAAACGATACAAAAATCCTCCGATACTGAAAAAGGTTGCTGATATTGGCCCGATAATATCGGCGGATCGATATATCGGCCATCCCTACACATTACCCATAATTCACTACCTGGTAGCTTTACCGGGAGAGACCATGTACTCTCTTTGGTGTTCTAGTAAAGTTTCAGCATAAATCCCGGCTGATCATGTGTGTGTGTCTTTACTAACCACACGACAGGACATAACACTGAAGGAAGATAAACTCCGACTTTCTTGAGGTGGCGTCATACTATCATGAAATGTTGTGGTAATGAGCCCTTTTTTTCCTCCTAGTGTGTCAGCATTACGCTTCCATTTCAATTCAATTAAACTTTGCGTGACAAGTAGTTGGCGAAACCAAGCAGACAAACTTGTGATCTTGCGGCACTACAAGTGAATGACATATAGTGCTGCATTTTTGCAATGCAATAGAAAAAAAAAGTACTTGCCATATATTAGGAATCAGAAAGTAACCCGTCTTTCCAGGAGTTTAAATATAAATACATAGAAAATTAGTAATCCATTAATTCTTCTTATGGAATTTTAGGTGCCAGCAATATTCCAGTACCAAAACAACAGTAAAACAAATAGATTGGTTACAAAAAAATACAATAAAATGCAACCATAAGTAGCAACTGAATGTCAGTGAATATAGTAGAAGTAGATATGGTGGAAGCCTCACACAGTTCACTTTCTTAATTTGTAAAAAGCAGAGGTCATGTTTTTATTGTTTGCAACACTGTGTTGGTCACAATGACAACTAATTCACTTTCACTGTCTTTTCCAGATTGTCAACCTGATTGAAGAAACCGGACACTTTCACATCACAAACACTACATTTGACTTCGATCTTTGCTCCTTGGACAGAAGCACCGTCAGGAAACTCCAGAGTTACCTGGAGACCTCTGGCCTGTCCTGAGGCACTGAGCAGCTGGCTGCTGGATCTCTGTCTCCTCTCACTTATGACGTTTCTTGGAATTAAAAAAAAAAAAAAAAAAGTTGTGTATGCAATGCAAAAATCCCCCTCCCCATGGCCGGGATCCGACTGCTGTACGTCCAGTGGGACCGAGCTCTGGACCTGACGCCGAGACCAAAGCCAGACGTGGTGGGGATGAGCCCTGTGGATCAGGAGATCACCCAAAAAGCCTTGAAAACTTCACTTGATCTAGTAAAAAAAGAGAGAAAGAAAGGGAAATGAAGAAGTGGCGACCGTGTTGCTCTTAATGAAGGTGCATATTGTTGTACCATGTATATTTCTCCATTTTTTTTTTCTATACTTTGTGACAAATGCATGGTCAACATTGCCTTACAACGTTGTGTTTTATTTATTGAATTTATTTCACAGATGTGTGTGCGTGTATTTGAAACAGCGAGAAAAAAAAAAAGAAGAAAAAAAAGAAAGGCGGCAAAATGACACTTTTCTTGAAGCACTTCACAACACTACACTACACAACACAACACAACACACAAGCGTCACATTACAACACCACAGCTCACAAAATAAAAATGGAACACAGAACAACAAAGTACATCATTGCAACTTGTTTGTTGTTGGGAAATGGGAAATTTAGATCTGCAGAAAATGTAAGTCAAAAGAGACAAAAAACTTATCCTACCAAGACACAATGGTTTGACCTCATTTAGCATCTGTAAGTTGTAGTCATAAAGCTGCTGAAGACAGTGGTTAACAGACACAGTTATGTGGATGTCAACGCAAATATGTCTTAAAACAATCATTGTTCAGTCTTGAAATTTTCAGCTAGAAATTATAGTTGAAAAAAAAAAAAAAACTAACAGTCATTTCCAGATTGCATCATGGTCACATGTAGAACATGTGGTAATAAAAACACTTGACTTTCAGGAACACTAAGAATCAATCAAACCTCAGTCTAATCTTGGAGGAGATCCACAGCTTCTTGGATTTTCGTTGAGGCTGCAGAAACACAAAGAAACAGTAGGCGTAAGACACATATACGTGAAAACACCATCAAACCTCTGTTGCATCATCATCTGTTATCAATAAATGCCTTCAAAAACAGACAAGTTCTGTTGACAACTATTTATTTGATCAATATTTCATTAAGTATCAAACCCAATCACAGACATTGTCAGTGTCACTAGATGTATCTATAGTGGGGTTTTTTCCAAAAATAAAATGTAAAGATTTCAGATTCTGACTGGATTGGATCAAATTTTGAAAAATAAAAAAGGTGAATATGTGGGTTTCTTTTGTTTTTATCAACAACTTAAGTGTAATGTACAGGCTGCAGTCTGTGTCTACGTTCATTCCACCAAACTCGTCACTGCTCAAGGGGGCGTTTTTTTTTCCTCAGCTCATATTTGGCCAATGGACCATGCAGAAAAAAAATAAAAAAAGATGCAACATTTGCCTATTTTAGTTTATCCCTTTGGCCAAAACAAATAATTCTACAAAAAAATCTATTCCGCGGGAAATTATTTGAAGCAATCTGTTTCGGTCGTTTTAATATGTTTTTGGTTTATTCCTGAAATAGAAGGTTCATTGGGATGTTTTGGACTGACGGACTCTGTTACGGGTGTTAAAAAAAAAGGAAAAAATAAAATAACTTTTATTTATTTGGAGGGAGTTGGTGTTTGGTCAAAACTTCGTATCTTTTTCTCTGAGGATGATTTTTTTTTTAGGACAAACCATGACGGTCCTTTCCATATGACCTGTAAGAGTTTTTCTTTCTTACCCAGTTTTCTGTCTTATGGTTTCTTGTGTACTTTGAGAAATTCCAATAAATATTCTTTATGTTGTGCAGATGAGTTCTGAAACGTCTTGTCGTCTTAGCCTTTTCTGAGAAAAAATTAGTTTTAAAAAAGATTCTTGATTGGTGTTTTATACATTTTAATAGTAATAGTAATGAGAAAAGACAACATGAACAGCAGTTTCACTTGAACCATCGTTCATTTCACTGAGAGGCCACACAAATTATTTCACATTAATAGTGTAAAGAAAACTGGATGTAATGAAAACATCATAACTGTCTTGCTCATCAGAGATCCATCACAAGTCATCTAATAAATGCATCTAAAAAATACATCAAATTGGCAAAAAAATTAGACAGTGACATAAGACAGTGTTTTGTGGACCCTGTGGCCGTGGTACCAGAAGTTTAATACCCTACAACCAAATTATAAATGCATAAAATGACCGATTCACTGAATTATGAAAAAAAATGGTTTTAAACAAACACAGTGAGATGTTCTACATATAAAAATGCAAGTGTTTTACTGTGCAGTGTTGGACTTGTAAATATGCACAACCAAGTTTCTTTACTATGAAAGTCAAACTATTATTTATTACCATTAGTGGTTAAATAGATAGAAAATTTAGTCAAAATATAGACAAGGTTAGAAAAAATGTTTTTATATGGAACAATATAGAACTGTTTCTTCAACTTTGCTTTTAGTCAAATAATCTTCCATTTGCAGCAATTTAAACATAGGGGTTGGTCAAGAATTTTTTTTATCTTTTAATTTTTTTTATCTTCCATTACACACTTTGACACAGTGACCAAACACATTGTACCATTAGAACACTGCAGTGATAGCTGCTGGGAATGGATATGCAATCTATACAACAAGGAGATATTGCACAAAAACCCAGATATTTGCAGCTGGAATAGTCATTTACCACATTAGTTTGATTATTCTAAAGTTTTCTTTATTCAAATAAACCATGCTTATCTTTAAAAAGTAAAGTGACCCCAGACATTTGAACAGTAGTGTAATTACTAGATAAGTTTCCCAAAAAGTAACTTGGTTACTTATTCAGTTACTTTACTAAATAAGTAACTAGTTACCCAGGAAACCAACTATTGCATTACTCAAAATATATAATTTAATAAAAGCCAATCCAAATTAAGGTTAGCCACTTTGATAGTTAGTAATAATTGTAATAATAAAAATAATTGCATTGGAATGCAATTAGTGTAATTACACACCAAGCAGCAGCACACCTGAGTTGACAGGTTTAATCAACTGATCACAGTCATCAGACACCTGATTGGTCAAGATATGTGCTCTTGGTTGGTTGGAACAAAAACCAGCAGCCACACCAGCCCTTTGTGGAACAGTTTGGACACCCCTGTACTAGTGCTTCGAGAACAACCTGCCAAAAGTTGGCTGTGGTACAATGTGATTTGGGTGGCAGTCGTGGAGACTGCTCCCTCCACGATCCAGCAATGGATAAGCTGGTGAAACTAAATGGATAGATGGATGTTTCTGTTCTGGAACAAAGAGAATTTATAATGTTTTGGTTTTGTTTCTGTTCCAAGCAAAATGCCAAAATGTATGGTTTTCAGTTTCGTTCCTTGAAGCGGTTAAAAGCACTGGTTTTCACTGATTTAGTGAGGTTTGAGTCAGATTAGAGTCAGTAGACGGATTAAGATTAGACAAATATTTGTTGTCGTTGGAGATGTTATGAGATTGAGCATCTCTATCTCTACCAGTAGAGTCAGTAAAATCTAAAACTTCTAATCAAACTGTCATGCTCCTTATGAAATGGCTAATCATTCCCAGCAGCTCTTGCTGGCGGTGGCCACAGAACCTTGAACATTTATTAGCTAACAGGGTGGATTACGACTAGACTGACTATAAAGTTGTGGGAAAATAGTGAAGATGCCTCAGCATCCTCGTCACCGTGGTCGAGACAAAGCCCTCATCGTTTTCTTTTGCTCCACTTCAGTCACATGAATCCGACTCTGAGCCCCAGCTGTCTAAACCAAATGAAACCCGAGTGCAGAAGAAGACTTGGCGAGTGCACAGCACTCGGCTCAGTGTGTGCAGCGTAGCGCTAGAGCTGTTGTCTCCGTGAAGGCGACTGATGGCCAGGCCTAAGCAGAAACATATGGTGCTGATGTACAGTCGGTTTGCCTGTTCCTTGGGAAAGCTGTAGTGAAATACCCTATAACAGGGGTTTTCAAAATGTGGGGCGGGCCCCCCTGGGGGGGCGCGGTGCGATGCTGAGGGGGGCGTGTGTGACCCTGGGGAACATGCTTTTTTTTCCGCCGTACTACAATAAAGTGTAATTGCACATCCTTGTAAGTTGAACTATATCACTTTTTTTGTTTCTTTATGGTAACAAGGATACGATATTATGCAGAGGTGTACCTAGAACTATTTTATAGACAAATGCTATTATTTATAGTTGCAGCGGAGAGTGGGTGGTGGGGTGGGGGCGTGAATTGTTTTCTTCTTGCTGGGGGGGGCGTAACAGAAAAAGATTGGGAAGCACTGCCCTATAACCTTAATATTGTTTTTTGTTTTGATTCCTTCTCACTGTGGCAATTATTTTCTGCCACGCCCCCTCATAGGGGACAGAATTTTTCATGCTCCTTAAATCCCCTAAGTTGAAACACTATTAAAAACCCACTAATATGTATTGAATTTGTGTCATCCACCGTATGAATTGCTGCCACCTAGTGACTGGAGGCTTGTTTGTCATTCAACCATAAAAGCAGCCGCCATGTAAACCACCCAAGGCCGGATTAACACTATCTGAGGACTGGAGCTAATTACCAGTATGAGGCCCTTCATATTGTGTCCCAATCACGGCAGGTGCATTGGCACGAGTCCCTTCACAAGCTGAAATTTATCTTTATGTTGACTGTCAACGTCAACATTAAGTGTCGGTGCTGTGGTTTCCTGCCCATTGTATTTTCCTTCCATTACGAAAATATAATGCATATCTAAAGTTTTTTCCTACCCATAATATTGTCATACCCCAATATTAGTCACTTGACATCAGCAACCAGGTGATTATGGTTAGGGTGAGGGTGAGGGTTGCAAGGCCCCGAGGCTGCAGCCTATTCTGTTAAGCAGCCTTCGAAACACAACAACAATAATAATAATAATAATAATAAGCCCATTGTTTTCACTGACAGATATACGCATATATGTGTACCGGTACTTGTCCTACGTAGTTTCAGGAATAAACCGATTTTCTATCTATCTGACATAGTGGAAGTTAGATATTTTTACTTGACTTAATAATTTGATTTTTTTTTCTTGAAGGCTGTTACCCAAGAACAAACGGTTAAAAACAATTTTCCTGTCAGATTCATGTAAACTGAATAAATCCGTTCAGACACTTTTTGCATCAACACTTCAAAACATTGCACAACGTTTGCTTCCAATTTTCACTAATAATTGTCTCTGAAGTACTTTCACCAGCCAAATGCTTTTTTCGATTATCAAAATCATGGGTGGCGCCAGCTGCGCCTGAGACACAGCGGTGGACAAGCAGATGGAGATAATGGAATGAATGAGGATAATCCAAATCAGTAGAAACTTCTCCAAATGTCTGAGATCATTGCTTAGTGATCACAGTCACTCCTTTGGCAACCTCAGCTTCTTTTTTGCGTATTTCTTCCTAAATGATGCTTCAAACTGACAACTTTGTTGAGCTATGATGTAAAGCCAGATCTAAAACACAGGTTTCATTCTTATGCTTTCGCATGATCTTTCTATTGTCACTTATTTTGCTGTTTTTATTTCTTTACTTCAACCATTTCCACCTTTACTAGTTTTTTTCCCCACAGAGACTTATAGAATAAAACAAATTAGAAGAAATCGCACAGCGGAAGACATGGTGTGATAACGTGTGTACCTGTGTAACGCACTATTATCCTGAACCATGGCATTATACCTGCAATGCTGGCTCCCTCCACTGGAAAGTAATAGGTTCTATGTATGGTTTCTATACTACAAATTGCTATTGTGTCTAAACGTCTCTCTAAAATAACATACATTTTTATATTTAAGAAACTAAAATTTGCACATGTTACAAAGTTGAATCAGTTACCAGAATAAAAAAGTCCAAACTATGTGTAAATTACATGCATGTAAACATCCTTGTTCTGCATGTAGTGGATGCCAAATACTGTGTCTTTTGATTCCATTCTAAGTGGGTGGTCTGGATGGAGAAGGAGAAGAAGAGCTGGAAGTCTTCCAGTTGCTTCATTTAGTCATTTAGTCTGGGCACAGGAAAAGAAGGAACCTCACATGGTTCACATTGTGCCTGTTTGCAGGTCTGCACTGGAACAACCTGTAACATCTGACTGCAAAAAAAATAAAAACTCCACAACATGGTCTATGTTTGTCCTGTCCTGTTATCTTGTCCTCGACTGCTTTTAAAACTTTTTAAATATATACAGTAAATCCTTTAAATTGGCTGTGTTCCAAGACTCATCGTGATAAGAGAACATCTCCAAAGTAATGGTGAGATAGTTTTTAGATTATTTTCTCCCCCTAATAAGAGCCTCCCCCACTTATCAACCCTCCCTAGACTGAATTACTTTCCCACACGGTTATATGACAGTAGAGTTGAAGAATGGAAATATAAGACAGACAAAAACCTGGAACAAAAACCAGCAGCCACAGCGGCTCTTTCTGAAACAGGTGGCCATGCCTGTACTGGTTTGAAAAAAGAGAACAGAGGAGTTCTTACTGGCCATGATGGGCGGATGGTAAATGAGAGATGGTGACGGCACCGTAGCAGACAGTATTGTAAATGATAATCAAGGCTATTTTCTGTAATCTGTGTTGTTTAGAAAGCATCATACCACGTTAAATCAGGGAGAACATTTACCAAACACATCAGAACAAACTACAGGTGGAGAGAAAAGTGAGCTAGTGGCGAACGGACACAACAAGATGCAGAGAGGCTCTAAGATGCATGAGCCAATCAGACTAAGGAACAAAGTGTGATCAATTATGTGTTTAAGTCCATCAGGTAAACAGATCTTCCAGTTGTCTTTATGATTCATTTTTTGCAAAATATTTTTCTTTTTGGTGTTAGGAAATATTTTTAAATAATATATATGATGTTGTTGACTTTGGCCCAGCGGAAATGTCCCTGTCTTTGGTGTGAAACTCCTGGGTTCACCTCCTGGACAAGCTTCAAATCCCAGCCAGGGGAGTTGGCTTCCAGTGGGCTCACCATCAGCAGGAAGGTACGAAGCAATGCAATGTGATTTGGGTGGCAGTTGTGGAGACTGCTACCCCCCTGACCCTGTAACAGACAAGCTGATGAAAATAGATGGATCACTGGAATATATATGATTAATAAAATAATGGAAATAAATATTCACATTCACAATGATACTGAATCAATATGAATATGAATCAATGAATACAGATACTTAGGCTCAACCGTTCAGAGCAGTGGAGACTGTGGAAGAGAGGTGAAGAATAGAGGACAGGCAGGATGGAACAACTGGAGAAAAGAGTCAGGAGAGATTTGTGATAGAAGAGAGTCAGCTAAGGTGAAGGGAAAGGTTTACAGGACAGTGGTGAGACCAGCCATGATGTATGGACTAGAGACACCAGGAATAAGTAGAAGACAAGAGGCAGAGCTGGAGGTGGAGGAGTTAAAGATGCTGAGATTCTCTTTGGGGGTGACAAGGATGGACAGGATCAGGAACGAGGTGATTAGAGGGACAACACAGACAGGACGGTTTGGAGAAAAAGCTAGAGAATCCAGATTAAGATGGTTTGGACATGTCCAGAGGAGGGACAGTGGTTATATTGGGAGAAAAATGTTAGACATGGAGCTACCAGGTAGGAGACGAGGAGGAAGGCCCAAGAGGATGGATGCGGTGTGGGAGGACATGGAGGTGGTTGGAGTTGGAGTGGAGGATGCGGAGGACAGGGGGAGATGGAAGTTGTTGACTCGCTGTGGCAACCCCTGAAAAACAGGATAAGCCGAAAGAAAAAGAAGAAGAAGATTCACAATGAAAATATTGAAAATAAAGAATCCATAAAATCAAGCAATATATTGAATAATAATAATAATGCATTTTATTTATGAGCGCCTTTCAAGTTACTCAAGGTCACTTTACAGAATAGAATTAGAATATTGAATACAGAATATTGAATCTATTGCAAGACAAAATATATATTCTACATATGTTGGATTCCTGTTGGCTCATTGCCTGCAGGCTCACAGTGTGATGCAGTGTGATTTGGGTGACAGTCTTGGAGACTGCTGCTCCTGGGTCCTAGTAACAGATGGGGGATGAAGAAGAATGGATGAACGAACATATATAGTATTGGGTTGACAGTTGCTATTAAACAACTAACAGATTACCATAAATTCTATGAACTAACCATAGACTAGAGAAAACTGATCTTGTTTCAGTGGCTGCATAAACTTATGTACATTGATTTTCAGATCTGAAGCATCAGGTTGCTATCATTCCACCTGTGAATCTGAAGAAGCCTTAAGACTTAATGACTTTCTCCAGTTTGACCTTTGTCCATTGGGTGTTGGACAGGATGATGGTGACGGTGCGGCCGGGGGGTGAGGTGTGTGTGTGTTGTTGGTGGGGTCTCTTCAGCTTTGGCCTCATGCCAGTGTGACAATCAATGTCTCTGTGTCTCTTCTGTGGGGGATTATGCCCACTAACCCCCACCGCCTTACTGCCCTTTTGATTGGAGGAAATTGTAGTTGGGGGGGGGTCAAACAGGATGTCCTGCTGACTGCTCTCACCCACCCACCTGCCCCTTCCTGTAGCCCCATTCTTTGTGAGTGCCCTCCTCTATTCTCCCTCTGCTCCATTCTTTCTGTGGAAAATATCCAAAATTAATCCAGGACTCTAAGCAGACACTTTTTCTTTCCTAGTCTCCACAGTTTCAAGTTTTTCTGAATCCGTTGGTGTGAGTTATTTGCTTTAACTTTCCAGAGTACTGTTCAAATCAACAGTATCAATTTTTGTTTATTTATTCTAATATGCATTATTCTAACATGCTTAACATACAATGTATTTACTCATTGCAGCACTTGCAAGTCTGTCTATTCCTCTTCCTGTTGTTTGCTGTCTGTGGGTTGTTGGGTGTGATCACAATCACCTGTGTCTCTGTCAGTTAGTCTCACTTAGAGACACTTTGACACCGTATATATACACTGCCTAGCCAAAAAAAAAAAAAGTCGCCACCTGGATTTAACTAAGCAAATAGGTAGGAGCCTCCCATTGGAGGTCAGGTCTAGGTCCAGCAGCAGTATTAGGTCAGCTGACTACCTATACTGAATATACTGAATGACCAGATTATTCCATCAATGGATTTTTTCTTCCCTGATGGCCTGGACATATTCTTGTGACATTGCAGAAGCTTATTCAAACAATTTTTGGTGGCGACTTTTTTTTTTTGGCCAGGCAGTGTATATCTGTCTCGATCTGTTAGTGTTGGATCATTTGTAACCTGCATGATCACCAAACCCATTTATATTACCATGCTCTACCACGTGCGGCTCACGAGCATTCTAGGTCATGGTCCTGAGGCTGTGACAGAAGGCATCGGCAGAGAAGCATTGAGTGAGTTGACAATTTAAAACGTCACGTTTTAAATATTACATTTTACACAGTCAATAGTGATTAATATCTTTTCATTACATATTTAGGTGAGAAGTTTGTGATTTATGAGAGCGAGAGAGGAGTTGCTTCAGTCTTGTCAGCCCTCTGCTGAACTTGTCATGCTACGTGCTAAAGCGCTAGGCCTCATTGGTCGTTGTTAAAGAAAAAATGATTGATGGAATTGCTTAAATCAACCCAATCAGAGACATAGGGACGCACATTTATATTTGGACCAACGGTGATAGATTTTGTATCATTGTTATATGTGGAAATGTTTTTAAAAGATCGCTAATAAAACTAGCGCGACGCTAGCATGGCGCTAATGCTAATCGCGATTATGTTAATGCTGTTCATATCAGATTAAAACGGTTAATAATGGCTATTTGTTAGTTTAAAAATGCAAATAGTTTCATACGTAAGATACATCTTTCATTTATTTTCTACTGTGCATTTGAATTGAGTTCATAACAGTGTATATTGGATGGATGTGTATATGTACATACACATGAAAGATTATTAGAGTAGAGAAAGGAAGTAGAATGTTTAATGGTTGACTAATTACATTTATCTAGCTCAGGGTAACAAATATGTTGTACATTGTTCGTGAAGATTGGTTTTATTTTTTGCAGAGTAAGAATTTGTACAGATTCCAAACCGTGGTGGTTCGGTTGCGAGCCAGAAAAAAAGAACGGGTTAGACCAGGGGTCGGCAACCCGTGGCTCTTTCATCCTTCTGTTGTGGCTGTCTGTGACTTTGGAAAATAAATAGTATTTCATTAAAATTGAATTTAAAGTTTATGGTAAACTAACATTAAAATAAAACGTTTTAATATTTTTATCGCCCTAAACAGGGGTCTGCAACCTGTTGCTCTGGAGTCACATGTGTCATATTTTGTCTCTTTTCGTCTCTTTTCATCCTTATGTTGCAAAAATATAATTATTTTCCCATGGCACACTGAGTGTAATTGTATGTATTAAATGTATGTATTTAATGAAAGTGTATTATTGTGAAGTTCAAAAGAAGTTCCATTGACCTGCAGTTTTGAAGTGAGGATGCGAAAACATCCGGGGGAGGGCGAAGTGATTTCACGATACACGCAGGGGTGGAGTGTACATACGGAAACTGCCGAACAAGCGCTCTTCCCCCTTCCCACCATCATAGCAAAGAAGAGAAGAGTGGGCAGGGTGTTCAACTTTATTACCTTTAATTTTTTTTTCAGCACGGAGCAAATGTCTGAGTGTCTACAGTATAATGTCTGTAATGCGTCTGATCGGCATGACTCAGCACTATGAACAGACTTAGCAAACTGCAGTAAAGGACAGTAGTTGATCGTCATACTCATAATCCTGTTAACTATAGGTTTTTATTTATATTTATTAACTTGAGTTCAACATTCGTGTCGGTCAGCAGGTTTAGAAATGGGATTGTGTCACAGGTCATGGTCAAGGTTAAAGAGTTTAGTTAGGCAACTGGACATCTAGTTTTTTGATGTGGGTGGATAAACACCCACATCAACCTGATCCTAACAATAAGGTCATCTGTCCTTTACACTGACCAGGTCTTTGTCATCTTCATTAGTGTTACAGTACATGGTTAAATTGTTAGAAACAGTTTTGACGGGGGCTTAATAGAACTGATAGGGGGAGATTTATCAGGTAACCATGTTGCAAAAATAAAAAGAAAAAAACACACGATAGTTGTTTATACAAAGGGTAAAGGCTAAAACATACTGTGTTATCTTCATTTTAGATACCAAAAAATATTTGTGGCTCCCAGTGTTTTCTTTTGCATGGAAACTGGTGCCAAATGGCTCTTCTGGTGTAAAAGGTTGCCGACCCCTGGGTTAGAGGTGTCAAACTGGTTCCACAAAAGGCCGTGGGGCTGCAGATTTTTGTTGCAGCCAACCAGCACCACACCTGACTTGTTTTTTTTTAATCAACCACTGTGGTTTTCCAGACAGCTGATTGGTCAGTCACTGTGCTCTGGATAGATTAAAACCAAAACCTGCAGCCACAAGGCCCTTTGTGGAACCAGTTTAGGTAAGGCTGTTAGTTAAAAGTTCCTAGGTTGGTTTTGGGTTCAATCTGTTTTTTCACTACAAAACAAAACCCTCTGATTCCCTTTCTCTAGTTTTTAGTTATTATCCATAGATTGGAATATAACATTCTTTGTTCCACCTGTCACCATCTCACTGACAAATGACACAAGTTATTAAATTATTTGCACTTAAAAAATGTTTGCAGACCAATTCTGTGGAATAACAGATTGGGAAATTATTACGGGATGATCTCCCATGATACACTAGAGGGCAGTGGTTAGGTTTCACCAACCTAAGAAAAATGTATTTCTCTCATTTTACATTGTGTTCTGCTTCAGATGCTTCACAATAATGTTGTGAAGCATAATGAGCCATACATTCTCTGTTGTTAGATAACAACCCACACTCTGTTACCATGAAGTCTGTAACATCGTTGCTTTATGGTGCTCCAACGGCAATTATCTGTTTTTAAACTTGCTTATACATAACTTGATATATATCCTTTTAATTTCAGACGCTTTTAAAAAACACAAACACAACAGCTTGAAATGTCATCATGGTTTCACCACAAAATAATTGTACTTCAAAATATTTAAGAGATTTGTAAGGGAACTGGACGTTAACTTTTAAAAAAGTGCTTTTAACTCTCACCCAGGAGGATTCTTCTGTTCTAATGGAGCTATTCCATTAGAACTGAGGAAGCCCCTTAAATGTAAGGTCAAAATGTTTTCTAACAGAACACATAATGTCCAGTTGCCCAACAAACCTCTTTAACCTTGACCATGATCAGGATGAATGAGAATCTTCATTTATAGGTTTTACATTAAATTATTGACATCTGGTGCAGAGCTGATATAAATGAGCCAGAATATGCCAGGAGTTTGAGGCCTTATCCATAAACTGTAACTTTAGCAATAAACAAAAAAAATACATGAATGTAAATTAGACCCAGTAAAGCTATTATTCAGATCTCATTTAACTGCCATCTCTTGCAGCAGGGGATCTGACAGCAAAATGAAGACCACCAAAGTAAACCCTACTGCCGCCAACCCTGTTAGCAAAAGCCTCCAGCCCCCTGTCTATGCCGCCATTGTCACCAAATTGCACAGAGCTGCAATAACTCAAAGGAACTTATCATATGCTTTTGGCTTTGCTTGTGTTGCCCATTTCCCCTGTAGCCAATCGTGTTGACCTTGCTGTCAGATCCCCCTCCTGTGGAATTCTGGGTGGCGTGCTGTTACCAAACGCATACAAATTAGCCTTTCCAACATCAGATCAAGTTATGCAAAGGACAAAAGTAAGCAGGCATCAAAGTGGGATGGACACGGAGAAGCAGGGGCTTCAGGCAGCTCTTTCAAGCAAGCAACCCAGTCCTCAGATGCTGTGGTGGATTGGATTATTGTCTTCAGCACCCTCTCCTCCTCCTGAGACCCCCTACTCCACAAAAATGGGTCCAAGCACTTGGAGCGGATCCTGAATCCAAACCTGGTCTTTGATTTTGGTGGGCTTGGTATTGATGCTCCCCCTCCCCTGCTTTGTTCCTCTTGATGGATCGAGGCGCACCAACAGACCGTGACCCCTGCCAGCCCACCCCGTCTGTGTTTGTGATCTCTCTCACACACACACACATACACACAATGCCAGGCCATGAATAGGCGAAAATGTACAAATGTGCCTAAAGCGCCTGTGAATCACAGTTGCATCCCTGACAGTGCGTACAGACGAGCCGTGTGTCGTTGCCGCTGCTTTCTTTGTGTCTGCTCGGACACAAAGTTAACCATGTGTGAGGGGTGAGGAGGAGACTGGTCTGGACGGCCGCCCTACTTTGAATCTCTGAGCCACCTGCTACAGCAAGGGAGAGGAAGGACAATAAGAAAAAGGAAAACACTGTGCTTCGTAACCCTCTAAGCAGCCATGGTTGTGTTTTTAAGTTCAGTTTAAACAAATAAGATGTTGCGGGATCCTTAGAAATGCTACAGTTGTTATATATCATTTGTGGTTGATTAATCGTAAGGAAACTGAGCTAAAACAACATTTCTACACATTCCGACATTTTTTCAATGCCGAAGCAAAAAGAGAACGCATAAAGGGAAGGGTTTATAGATTGCTTTGTTTTCCACTAAATCTTTGCCACAACCTTGTTAACATTTTTGTCTGCCTGAATAGAAGGGTTAGGCCATCTAGCTATTACTTACACTTAATCCATACCAATATCAACAAAAGAACTTAACAATAGAATATCTAGGGTTCCATCATCAATTATGCAACTATATTTGATTAGGAAATATTTTCTCTGTAAAGACAACAAAAATAAACTCAAAATCTCATTGATAAAAGATTCTAACCTTGTAAAATTATAAGCTGTGTGCACTTGAGAAATCCTTGTTGTGCCCATGCCCAGTTAATTCGGGTAGGGAGATGTTATAGGTAGAAAATCTTTTAGAACATCGAAAATGTACTTTTAATAAGGGGTATTTATCTGCCACAACTTAATGACTGTTCTGTAAAAATAGTATGAGACAATTAACCAGTTTGTGGCGCAGAAAAGGTTGGGGAACATTGCTCTAGAGCAGTGGTTCTTAACCTTGTTGGAGCTACCGAACCCCACCAGTTCCAAAGCCTACTTTAGTAGGGTTAATCGTGTGTCTTGACCTCTGCAGTGTCTTGACATCCACAGCGACGAAACCAGGTTGAGAACCACTGCTCTAGTGGGAGCCATCAAAAACATATCCTACAAAAAAGCCAGGACGGCAACAATTCAGTCCCAGATTGTTTTCAATCCTAACATGGTTCTGTGTTCTTTGTTGCATGCCTCGTCAAATGGGTAGTTGTTATTTCTCTCTGTTTTGCAAATTCTGCACTTACCTCAGCCAATACCAAGTGGTGTTTCCCACAGTCGCACCACCTCATCAGCTCAGTTGGACCTCACCTCCACTGCTATAGAGGTGAGGTCTAACAGAAGAAAAACCTTTCAAAACATGTGACCATACAGACCCAGCAGACAGGAGCAATTAGGATCCTGTCTGCCATACTCTGGCTTCACATAGACCAGACCTGGACGAGCTAAGGCCCGGGGGCCAGATACGGCCCATTTGGCATTTCAATCTGGCCCACCCAACTTGTCCAAATGAAACTTCTATTTTATGTTATTGTTATCCTTATGGCTTTTTCCTGCAAAGCCAGCATTTCCCCAACTAATAGTCTAGAAGACACTGAAGTATTTCAACATTTTTCCTTTATTCAATGCTGTACTCATCATTTATCTTAATTCCTGCAAATACTCAATCTTTCTGATCCTAACCTGACCCGTGACTCAAATTTTAGTACCACCTGTGGCCCGTGAGTTGGTTTCCTACGGGCAGAATTTTGCTCTCAAGCTTGAAAGTTTTCCAACATTAGCCCGCCACATATACGACTAAAGGATGGTTGAATACCATTTGTAACTTGGCTGTTTAT
This sequence comes from Paraplagusia blochii, assembly GCA_016785265.1. Classification (NCBI taxonomy): domain Eukaryota; kingdom Metazoa; phylum Chordata; class Actinopteri; order Pleuronectiformes; family Cynoglossidae; genus Paraplagusia; species Paraplagusia blochii. Next base: position 28,228 of record JAFBJS010002670.1, on the reverse strand, counting down.
CGGCTGGGAGGCACAATTGCCGTTCAAGTCATGCAATGGCACACTCCAGTTTGTTCAGGCGGTTCACTACTAGAATGCGCAAGGTGTTTGACGTAGTGAGAGGGAACTGTGCTTCAGTGGAATTCCAAGTTTGCATGGTGGAAGGGTCTTGGGATGATCTAGATCTGCATGTTTTTTGGGCTGAGTGATGCTATTAAGGTTGAGTTACACGAGTTAAGCTAGTTTGTCCGTAAAGTAGAGAGTTCATTTGATGTTCCTTTTGAGGTCCATTTCCTTTCCTACCAACCAACATCTTGCTCCAGCTGCAGACATAGATGGCCCTGCTCTGACAGTTTGGTCTCAGGGACAGACTAGACCTGAGACCATCAGATGTAAGATGTAATGCAGAGAGACTGCATGCAGCTCGTGCACTGATTAGCGGGGGGTTCCTTCTAAAAGACCGGGCTTTTCAGTAGAGTAAGAGTTGAAGAATCCTTGTACCACCATGCTCAGTTTAATGGTTATTTTTCTGATCTGGATAAGACTTAATTTTCTCTCTACAGTATTTTAATTAACTCTAGCCTGGAGTACCCACTGACCTGCAAGTTTCCTTTCAGACAGTGCTGGCATAAGACAGTAGCTGGCTTCCTACCATCTTGACATGCACAAAAGGGCTAAGTCTATCACTGTCAAGTTATCATAGTGAGAACATTCAGTTCTTTGTTATACTTTTACCGCATGCCCCATTAGTATTAGGCTGTTTATGGCTTCAGCTGTTACAGTTTGGTGTCTTCAACAACATGGAAGGACTCAAATGCAGTAGTGAGGGGCTTTTCTTTTGTGTTGAAGATTTAATTAATCAAAACCTGGCATTAAACTAAACAGACTCTTTGCACATGCACTTCACCTGGTACACCTGGTGTATTCTTCACAATAAACTTTTTAAATGATTGGGCTTCTTCAGCCCAAACCAAACTTGACGGCAGGACATACAGAACACAATAACATCAGACACCTCCAAACAATATCTGGCAGTTCCAAACAACACTATGCAATGATACTTCATGTCATGCTTCATGTCTTAAGTTGACAATAAATCTTCTTCTTCTTTTCCTTTCGGCTTATCCCATTTTTCAGGGGTTGCCACAGCGAGTCAATAATTTCCATCTCACCCTGTCCTGCGCATCCTCATCTCCAACTCCAACAGCACTCACACACACACACACACACACACCCTTCTCTTGTTGACAGGCCAAGGCCATAAAGAAAAACAAAAGAATAAATAAAAAAAGACCTGAATG
>JAFBJS010002670.1:0-19701 GCA_016785265.1 Paraplagusia blochii | reverse complement strand
GTCGTATAGTTATGTTCATAATGTCTTGTGTGTGGATTGTTTGTGGTGGGCATGTCCTTTGTATTTGGCAAGATCACATGGGAGAAAAGCTGCAAGTTCATTGGTCAACCAGCAGAATAAAAACCAGCTGATGGCGGCCATCTTCCCTTCTGTCTTCAGCTTTTACCAGGAACCTGGCCATGTGCTGTGCTGATATGTGTCTTGAGTCTGTATCCTAGTTGTGTGAGCTAATCGTCTTGTTGTGCATACTTGATGCTTGATGTGGTGTGATTAGAACTCACAATTCTGTTTTCGCCTGTTTGAGTTTAAGTCAAACCTGTATTTTCTGTTGTTGTTGAGTTTACTTACAGCAGGGTCCTCTTTTTGTTATGCTATGTTTGTTATTTACATTGAGCTAAATAAATAGCCCAAAACTATCTGTTTTGTGCCTTGGCTATCTTCTTGGGGAAGAAGAGGAGAAAAGGGAAAAATCACGTTGCGTACCCGTTTCCCCTAGACTTGGGACGTAACAGAGCCACAGACATCTCATTCGTTGAGAAATACCAGACTGCAATAAAAAGAATTGAAAATCAACATTTGCTCAGCAGTCAAAGCACATAGAGCTGGGCACAGTACCAGCTCCTAAATGAACAGGTAAGACAAATTCACTTCCCCATTGATGCTTTAAAATTTAAACTAGCAGAGATAGTTGAACAACTAGATGAGTGACTCCCTAGAAACGTCATGGAAGAGGTCTCTAGGTTTGCAGAGAGGGCCCAGACGTAGCAACACAACAAAGACAAACGGCAAAAACACAAATTTCAGATCGTCCAGGCCATACAGAGAACCACAGAGGGCTCAGATCAACAGTACCCCAAACCCTACCGTTGACCTCATCACAGCCACAGAGACAGCCATCCGAAACAACAGGAAGAACGCCACAGAAGCCGAACAGCTTAGGTTAAAAGTCACCGCTGCACCCTCCAGTGCCAAGCCTCCTCCTTCAAACCTTACTCTCCAGGAAAAGAAGACACTAACAGCTCTCCAAAGAGACCCAGACATGACCATTCTACCAGCAGACAAAGGTAGGTGCACGGTTGTGCTTAACACAACAAATTACCACACTAAAGTCAAAGCTCTACTGAGTGACTCGGCTACATATGGATCCTTGAAGAGAGATCCCACCAGCAGTTACAAAAAGAAGGCCATCAGCTGTCTCCAGTAGCTGGAAATAGACCAAGTTATTGATTGACCACTCTACCACCAGCTTTACCCACGGGAGGCCATTCCTCGCATCTATGGTCTCCCCAAAATCCATAACGAGGGACCTCCACTCAAACCAATCATCAGCAGCATCAACTCAGTCAGTTACATCGCAAAACATCTGACCTCCATCCTTGTACCTCTAATTGGAAATACACCACACCACATGAAACATAGGCGTAGCCATGGGTGGGTGGGTCAGGCCCACCCAATCCAATGAGAGGGCTGATCAAACTTGGCTATAATACTTTGGGGTTGGCCCACCCCAATTTTTTCAGGGCCCACCCATTTTAAGGGGTCTGGCTACGCCCCTGACATGAACAACTCATAAGAATTCGCGAACAAGGTAAGAAACATCAAATTGGACACTGATGAGACCATGGTATCTTTTGATGTCACATCACTTTTCACATGCATCCCCACCACTGAAGCGGTTGCAAGATTGCACACTGTTAAAAAGGACCAAATTGACCGTAGACCACATCTGCACCCTCCTAGATTTCTGCCTCACCACAACATATTTCCAGTTTAATGATTCATTTTACAGACCAAAACATGGTTGTGCTATAGGCACATGTATGAGAGCAGAGCCCGTGTTTCTACATTCTCCATGTAGAGGTTTGCCACTTTTGAGGACACCGGGGAGTGTCTCTAATAGTGGCAAACCTCTACATGGAGAATGTGGAAACACAAGCTCTGCTCTCATACATGGGAACACCTCCAAGTCAATGGTTGCACTGTGTCGATGACACCTGGATCAAAATCAAAGTCCAGGAGATTGACAGCTTCACTGACCATATCACGAAGTTGACATGAACATCAAGTTTACCAGAGAAGATGTTAAGGACAACAGCCTAGCCCAGGGGTGTCAAACTGCTTCCACAAAGGGCCGGTGTGGCTGCAGGTTTTTGTTCCAACCAACCAGCAGCACACCTGACTTGAATTTTCAATCAACTGATCTGAGTCTCCAGACAGCTGATTGGGCAAATAGTTTGCACTGGATAGGTTGGAACAAAAACCTGCAGCTACACCGGCCCTCGAGGAACGAGTTTGACACCCCTGGCCTAGCCTTTTTGGACTGTGGAGTTCACAATATGGAAAATAGACATCCCAACATAGAGGTTTACAGGAAACCAACCCTCCGTTTTGACTCTCATCACCCACTTGAACACAAACTGGGGGTTATCCGAACGCTCATGTCAAGGGCAGACACCATCCCCACTACAAATAGAGGTCAGATGGAACACGTCAAGACATCCCTCAAGAACTGTGGTTATCCCAAATGGGCTTTTCTAAAAACCACTAAGGAAAGGCCTATAGAGAGGGAGGACAACAGCAAGGGTAATGTCATCATACCTTACATTGTAGGGATCTCTGAGAAACTTACCAAGCAGCCGCTACACAGGGGCATGGCCCAACAAAGGAGGGCTAAAGCCTCAGGTCAGGACTCAGCCGTCCACCTACCCTTGAAGGCTACCAACCACTCTTTTGAGGACCAAGACGTTCAAACTTGGCCATGGAAAACAGATGGTTTGAGAGAGGTGTTACAGAAGCCATTGTATCAACCTGGAAAAACCATCCCTCAACAGAGGTGGTGGTTTGAGACACAACCTTTTCACCCACTTACAAAGCTCTTTTGGGAACAACCCAAAAGATTCCACTCTCAACATCCGGTTTCACACATCAACGAGCCGTGTGACCAAAACCACTCCGAAAATGACGGTGATGACCTATCAATACCCACACAACGACTGGTATGACACTTCACAGGTATCCCCAGGTCCACCCAAAAGGAGGGACCTGAAACACTCCTTCCTGCCCACTCACAGGATAAAGCTTGTGTTACTCCCCACTAACAGTTAGAACTGAAGAAGCCTCTTGGATGAGAGGAGAAACATTTTCCAAAAAAATAAATGTGCATTTGCCTAACTTAACTCTTTAACCTTGACCATTACCTGAAAGACTGAGAAATTTCATCTAAATATTTACAGTTATGCAATTTAGCAGATGTTTTTAGTTGAAGCAACATTCAGGGAAGTGGGAACATTATGAAACATGTGGTTATGGAAATTAGACCCAGGACTGTGTCCTAGGCAAGCGGAATAGGCATTACTCCCACTGGGTCAGAGAAACTGATTTGCTTGTTTTCTTGTAATGGAGAATATTGGCTGACTGCTCCAATATGTTCTACATATACATTATTATACATATTCTATACATGGGGCCCTTTTTTCAAGATGGTGAAGAAAACAGATTTCTCTCTTAACATAAACTGATCATTGGATTTGTCACCCCAGAAGGGAATATTGACCTTGTGTTAGGGTGGGTCACATACTCCTGTTCTGACTGGAAATGTCTTAACCACTTTATGACTGATTGTTTGCCTATGATGTTGATGATGATGTTATGGGGCAGTTCGAATCCCCTTACTACCAAGTTACTGAGGTCCACTGAGCATGGCACCGTCCCCACTCACAGCTCCCCAGCCCTCAAAGCTGCCCACTGTTCACTTTGGTAATGGGTTAAATGCAGAAGTCACATTTCGTTGTGTTCTTGTGATGTGAATCGCAATGACAAGGAGTTTGCTCCTCTTCCTTCCTATTTCTGGGAGATTGGAATGTATTAATTGGTTTTAAGTTGTTCTTAATAGGAAAAATGCTAGGTAAGATAAGAATAAATCACCCAATAAATGCTGGAGTGAAAATGGATTAAACTTGAATTGTATAATTGCAAAATCCAATAAAAATAAGTTGATTTTGATGATCTAGATCTAGCTCAGCAAGGTAGTGCACATGGCAAGTAGAAAGGGCCCCAGCACTGAGCCTTGGAGAACCTCAGGACAATGTGACAGGAAAATAGTGTGTGATGATTGACAGACCTTGTTGTAGAAAGGAATTGGAGAAGTGAGATTGGCTGATAAGCTGCGATGGGAATAACAGCATTATAATAAACACCATTACTGACAGTGTTCCTTTTTTTTTACAAATGTATGATCTAACAAAACCTCATATGGGTGTTTTTCCGTTTTGGCTGGGTCTGAGGGGAGGGGCGAGATAACAGCTTACTGTGAGTAATAATGATGGGCTATATGGAGACAGAATAGTCTCAAAAAGAACACACGCGTAAACACTGATCCGCGTGCGTATTCTGAGAAGAACACACGCGTAAACACGGATCCGCGTGCGTATTCTGAAGATGTGTATAAGAGACAGATTCTGAGAAGAGCACACAAACAACGCTTCACACGTCAATATACATTTGTGAATTCTTCCAAATACGTTTGTGAATTGTGGTACGCGCACGCAAATCGTGCTTTTAATGTGTGAAACTACGCGCACGCTAATTTGTATTTTTGAGACTCGTTTTACGGCGACCAGATTTGTGAGCGTAATTTTGCTACGTCACTCCGTCACCAGCCAATCACACGGCAGTGTACCCCACGAGGGGCCGTCTTTGACGTCACTAAACTGCGTCCACTGTTTCCAAGAACCAAGTTCAAGTCCTACAATAATGGTGTCTGGAAGCAGCAATGGCGAGCGTTTGAGTGTAAGTATGTAAGCATGTTATCACATGATACTTACACTTGAATGCTCGCCATTATTGTAGGACATAAACTTGGTTCTTGGACACAGTTTAGTGACGTCACAGACGGCCCCTCGTGGGGAGACTACCGTGTGATTGGCTGCAAATGAGTGAAACTTTTGATTGGCTGGGGACAGAGTGACGTTGCAAAATTACGCTCACAAATCTGGTCGGCGTAAAATGAGTCTCAAAAATACAAATTAGCGTGCGCGTAGTTTCACAAAGTAAAAGCACGATTTGCGTGCGCGTACCACAATTCACAAACGTATTTGGAAGAATTCACAAATGTATATTGACGTGTGAAGCGCGCGGATCCGTGTTTACACGTGTGTTCTTTCGTGTTCTTCTCAGAATACGCACGCGGATCCGTGTTTACGCACACGGATCTTTTTGAGACTATTCTGGCTCCATAGGGCTATGGTTGTAGCCAGTTATTATTACTTGTGCCACAGAGAGAACCAATAAAGGACAGGTGCAGTATGTACTCTTTGCACCTTGCTGGTGAAACCTGCTCTAAAAATTACCATTGCCATTTTAGAATAATAAATAAAAGAAAAACAATAACTACTTTCTTTAGAAACTAGTAACTTTTATGGGGAAGACTCAGTTGTTAACTCTTGTTTCGTTATGAGAGGAATAACTAGTAACTAGTAATTACTTTTTCAGAGTAACTTGCCCAAACAACGCTTAACAGTCTGGTGAACTTCCCTTGCTCCCACTAAAGTAGAGAACCTACTTTATATTTAGAAATATTTTGTTATTATAATTATAATTTTATATTCATCCATGATAACATAACAGTTAATTCAAATCACATTCCGGAGAAACAACAAACCCAGGAGAAACCAAAATAATAATACAATAAACAATGTATGTGGATGCCAAAATTCACCACAAACTGTAAGTCAATCACGAAACTTTGACCTACTATGTAATGCACAAATACAGAATTTTGCCCATTGAGACCACATGAGCTAATGGCTTCCAGAAATGACCAGAGACACTGTCCAGCCTGGAGGAAGGTAAGCGCACTGTGCTTTATTTCCTGCTCTTTAATTAGAACCAAATGAAAAGGAGACCCCTGCTGTCCCTGGCTCTCCCCAGTAAACTCTTAATAGACTTAATTGTTGGGTGCTAGCCTGGCAAGGCAAAGCTGCAGGGAAATACTCATTAGTTCTCTGTTCACACGCCCACCGAAAACAAATCATTGATGGCTGAGAGTGCACAATAATAGGGTCACAAAAGTCAATTATGGATCAGTTTATAATGCTTTTATTTAATTAGTTACTATGGCTTATAGTTTGGGTTAATAAGTTATTGCTCATAAGTATCTAAATAAAAGAGAGAATACCACACATTTGGTGAAACTTACCATGATTACTCATAAATGGCATCGTTGTCTGATTCTTTAAGAACATTTCAATGTTTACCTAGTGTTTTTCTACGTCTACTTTCTTTTATAACCCACTATACATTACCAACAAGGTCGGATTAACAGTAAGGGCCTAAAGGGGCTGCAGCCCTGGACACTCACCACCAGGGTGTGGGGGGTTCTAAAATTCGTAGAAGTATTAGTAGAAGTAGTCTACTTATTTTACTCTACTTCAAACACCCATCATATCTACCTAACCCTTCTTTTAAAGGTGTTGGATAGATATTATAGGTGTTTAACATCTCCACTCTTTAAACAGGGTTTTTTAAGGGTTTTCTAAAGGGACTTGAGTCAGTGCACTGCCGATTGGGACATGATATGATGGGCCTTATCCTGGTCATAAGACCAAGGCCTCAGATAGTGTTAATGCGGCCCTGATTACCAGGATTCAGGGGCAGCAATGTCACATACATTGCATCACACCAGCCCCTTATAAACCTGATGTGGCGAGCCCACTGGAACATTATTTAAATATTATCAGTAAATGGAAAATGATAAATCCAGAGATGTTTATTTTACTTTCATCAACATTTATTCAGATTCAATGTGTACATCACCAGTAGATATGGATACATAGAAATAATCTGGTGTATTCCCACAAAAATGTACAACATGCACATGAGAGGATTGCAGTGACTTTATTCATGAAAGTAAGTGTGAATAATTCCTATAATCAACCATGTGAAGGATGACCATTTTTAGCCAGAGTGAATCCCTGATATTCGTGTTTTAATATGGAAAGAAATCTATTGCATCCCAGTCATCAAAGCCTTCTCTGCTGGCTTAACCATACTCAGTTTAAGCTAAACAGAAAAAACAAATTTTTCATAAATATTTTTAAATAAAATTGTTTTATTATTAATGTTTAATTAATATGCACAGTTTTTACATTTCAAGTTGGATAAAAACTTGAAATCATATTTATCGGCTAGCAAGTGTTGTCACGTTTCATAAAATCTGTCAGAGCCTACAGTTCAGTTCACGGCACTCAGACCAAGCATCTTGATTACGACGTCAGGGCTTTCTAGCTGGCCCTAAGTAGAAGGCAACATGCATGTGTCCTGTGATAGGTGAAGCTCTTCCAGGAGTCTGACAATGTCAGATTGTTGGATTTTCCCAGACTGAAAACAGAACTGACTGTAGTGTATGTCATGGCTGATTTTGAAGGGAAAAGTCACGCTGATATCCTTAATTTCTCTGAATCAAAAATCAGTTTGAGAGTAACTTTACACATTGATATGTTTGGCTGTTACCATCCCTGTGTCCACTGCCTCTGTTGAACACTCATCCTCGGGTCATGTTACAGGTCCTACTTCAAGGAAGCCAACAAGACAACATCGTCTGCAGAGATGAAATCTGGTGTCTTCTGAACTTGAACTTGAACCCGGTACCTAACTAGGGACTCCCAGTCCAGTTTGCCACTTCATAGTAACTGACCCAGAGACGTGTCAACCACAACAGTCCCACAACATCCAGAGACTTCAGGTACTCAGGGCAAATCTCATTCACCTCTGGTGACTTGGCACCTAGTAGCTTTTTAACTGCCGCAGTGACTTTAGCACAGGAGATTCGTGGACAGCCACTGAGCACTCTGTCTCTCCTCCCTTCGCAGACCACATGTCAGTGGGATTTAGGAGATCATCAAAGTATTTCTTTCGCCATATGAAAACATTTTCCATAAAGGTTAACAGCTCTTCAGTTCTTCTGTAAACAGTGTGGACAAGGAACTGCTTCCCTTTTCTGAGGTGCCAGACAGTTTGCCAGAATTTCTTTGAGGCCGTCCGCTAATCCTCCTAAATGGCCTACACGAACTTTTCCCAAGCCAGAGCTTCTGCTTCGGCAACTTTCCGCGCCGCGGCCCGCTTGGCCAGCCCTGTGCCTGTCGGTAGCCTCAGGAGATGCCTGAGCCAGCCAGGCTCGATAGAACTCCTTCTTGAGTTTCACGACATCTCAAACCTACGATGTCCACCGCCGAGTTCAGGGATTGCCACCCCAACAGGCATCCAAGGCTTTTCGTCCACAGCTTCGGACAGCTGCTTCTACAATAAAGGAAAAAACATGGTCCATTCAGACTCAATATCTCCCCACTCTCTTGGGGCCCGTTCATAGCTCTCCCAGAGGTAGGAGATAGGAGATGCCTCCCTTACAAGGAATTCCGCTAGACGTTCCCAACAAACCCTCATGATATGCTTGGGCCTGCCCGGTCTGTACAGTTTTTCCCTCTGTAAGCAAAGCTAACTCACCACCAGGTGGTGATCAGTTGACAGCTCAGCCGCTCTCTTCACCCGAGAGTACAAAACATACGGGCGACATGACTACAACTATTCTATGCTATTTTAGGATACTAAAAAAAAAAAAATAATTCTACAACTGAGTACTTTCGATATGTTCATGTTTTTAATAGTGAGACACATTTTTTACTGCAGCTTGGTACATTTTATAGATACTTTATTGAGTTATTTTATGGTTTATTATTATTATATGTTTTACAATAGATACTTTCCCAGTTTTTCCAATTTTATTCCCTATTCTGACATAATCATAGTCCAAAGCTTCACACATTTTCTTTCACTTAACCATAAATTATTTTAGTTCAATTGTTTTCATTATTCTTATTTTTTCGATATCTTGTATTTTTACATTTCAACTTTACCTGGCTATGTGTTAATGTATTTGTTGCCACTGAGAGAATGTTTTATGAAATGTTTTATGAAAGTACAAAGTACTTTTCAATTGGTCCAGACCCTGAAATTTCAGTGTGTAACATACAGCAACACCTAGTGGTGGGTAAGTAAGCATTCCCAGTATATTAATAGTGTAAACATTTAGAGCAGGGTTAACCTGGGTTCGATTGAACCCTAAGTGTTCGGTTAGTCGGTCCCAGGGGTTCAGTGGAACATCTGCCACGGTGGTCAAGACACAACGACTTACCCTACTAAAGTAGGGTTCGGTTATTGCGAAACTGGTGGGGTTCGGTAGCTCCAAAAAGTTTAAGAACCACTGATTTGGAGGATGATAAGACATGGTATATGGGTAGTACTGACCTAGTGTAATTTCAATTAAGAAATTAATAAAATGTAGAATTGTCAGGTAATTTCTATCAAACATATTGTTTAATAAATAATTTTGGATTCCATTTATAAACACATACAGAGTATGACTGGGATTCAAATTCGGTGTCATCTAACAGACTCTATGTAATACATGCATCAACATTTTTTACATTTAAACAACATTAATATTACTTCAAATAAATTCTGTTACAATTCATGGACATCCAATTGATTATGTTCAGCCGAACTCTGATCGTTGTGGTTGGAGTACAGCGATATCTAGCGGTCAATTCTGGATTTCTATTTTTAACATAAGTTTTACAAGTTCCATACCTTTTTTTTTAACTGATTAAATAAGCAAATCAATGATACGTTTGCTTAATTTGTACATATTAAGCCATTTTAGACCACTGTTCTTTATTCTGTTGTGACGTTTTTTTTTCAAATTCATTCAAAAAATAACGTTTGACGTTAAAATTACTGTCTCCAAATGTAACGTGTTAGACTAACTGCAAGCCACCTCCATTGTTTTACATAGTTGCTGGCCTTAACATACACTTTGGAGTGTACACTATAAAAAGTACAAGCACAATAGATTACTACATGTTTTATTGTTGTTGTTTTACGGTTGTTGTCGTTCTTATATAACATATTACAACTTTTGCAAGATGTGACAAATACAGAATTATTGGTCAATTGTAGTTTTATAGTATAGCATCATGGAAGTAAATGGCAAAAATATTAAGAGCCCCAGCGTTGAAAATTAGTTTGTGTCGTTTATCTCGTTCAGGAGAGCAGTACTACACGGGAAGGTTAAGGGTTGCTGCGAGGACAAAGACAATAAACAAAACGGAACAACACAAGAACTACATTACCCACAAAAGCTATGGAGAGCACGTATTTTTTACGCAAAGTAAAACACCTGCGTTCATTGGCTGAACTCGACAACAGGAAACACATAACGCAACATGATTGGCTGATGTTCAGATCGCAAATGCCCGGATGAAAATGAGCTATATATAATCTAGAGCGGGAGGCGGGTTCCGTATTCGAAGCTAGCAGTTGCTGCGCGGTATTATCGTGTTTGTTTTGGAGTTGCTGTCGTTAAAAACAGTAGTATTAAACATGGTACGTATTTTGTGTTTTATTTAAGTTGTAATACAAAAGTTCTGTGCAGGTGGGTTTGTATAGTTATCGGGTCTTTTTAGAATGTTTGTACTATTTGCTTGGCACCGAACACTTAGCCGCTAATGTTCGTTACCCGCTCTTCTAGCTTAGCTTGTTAGCTTTTTCTTAGCGATTAAAAAACTAGCTTTCTATTATAAAAAATAGCAACTGTAGTCAATAAACGATCGTAAGGTATTCTCTTTTGGCCTTCGCGTGCTTATGTGGTTGTTTTTGTTACAGGCTGGGGGCAAAGCGGGAAAGGACTCCGGAAAGACCAAAACCAAGGCTATTTCGCGCTCTCAGAGAGCAGGGCTGCAGGTTGGTTCCTTATGTTCATTCATTGCGTTACCATAGGACTGCTAGCACATGCTAAAAGATGTAACCGGCCCAGAGAGTTACTCTGGTGGCCGTCTCCTATCGATGGAGCGGTCGACCCTTTGTTTCCGCACACTGAAGCCCGCTTTATCTTTGCATTTTCGTCACAGTTCCCCGTGGGTCGTATCCACAGACATCTGAAGTCAAGAACCACCAGTCACGGCAGAGTGGGAGCCACCGCGGCGGTATACAGCGCCGCTATTCTGGAATACCTCACCGCTGAGGTATCGTTGGCCGCACTTCCCGAGCTATTCACATAATAATATCCACCTGTTTGAGCATCTGGTTTGAGGAAGGTGTTAGGAATTTAAAATGTGTTTTGTTTAGGTCCTGGAGTTGGCAGGAAACGCTTCTAAGGATCTGAAGGTAAAACGTATCACCCCTCGCCACTTGCAGCTGGCCATCAGAGGAGACGAAGAGTTGGACTCGCTCATCAAAGCTACTATTGCTGGAGGAGGTACGTTTTATTAGATTTTTCTACAGACGTTTATGATTAAAACAACCATGTATTTATTATATATTTATTTTATCATATGGCACATGTGTCTTGGATGTTTACTAAAGCACTTGGTCTACTTTATTCACAGCATCCAGAAATGTAGGGTTGATTGACATGAATAAATTGAGTCTTAGTATCAGGATTGACTCATATGAAGAAGTTAGAATGTTGACTTAAGTATTTGTTTCTCTGCAGGTGTGATCCCTCACATTCACAAGTCTCTGATCGGAAAGAAGGGCCAGCAGAAGACCGTATAACCTGAAGCGCTGTCAAAGTTGTGCCATCTCAGGACGAAGTCTGCATCAAGTGGTTACTTGTCTTAGATTAGAACACCTGTTAGGAGTTGTGTAAGGTTGAGCTCGCATTTACTCACCTGGGTATTTTTTAAAAGTGGCTTCAAAGAAGCTCATTTTGTGTGTTTTCAATTATTTTCCCCTTCCCAATGATGCAGTTTTCTTTTGTCTAAACTAGGAATGGGCACAATTAGTCATCTGTTAACTCTGTTTAACTCTCCAGTCTAGTGTCTTGCACTGACCCACAGCTTTGTACAACATTTTTCTGCAACTAAAATGTTTTGCCAGTGACCATGTAGTGATTGAAATCCATCGGCCATGTTCAGAAGTTTAAGGCCCAGTGATCAGTTATGTCTCCGGTTGATAACAAATGTCAGACTTTGGCTCATTGTGCCCATCCCTAGTCAAAACCTCTGTGGCATTCCCATAATTGTGTTTTAATAAAGCTGTTGTTGGGCATTTCCAGTTTGCCTTTCCTTTCTTGCTACATGCATTTCTTTCTTTATTAGTTCTTTGAAGTTTGATCTGTTGGTCAACACTGTCTGCCCTAAATCGGCTACAAGTGTGTACCACAAGTTTCAGTCATGTACAGTTGCATGTGTTTCAGAGCATGTTCCTCAACTGTCATCTGTCACTGAGCTGCCAGAGAGGGGGTTGTCATTTTCAAAATAAAAGCTCAAACTGACAGGGTCAAATGTAAGTGGATCTGTTGCATGACTCAAATGTTCAATTTATAAATCTTCATTTGGTACTTTAACAACACTGGGCAACAGGAGTGTATCATTTATCGAACTTAAGACATTTAAAATGCTACATCAGAGGTCAGTTATTGGTTTAATAAAGACTGCTCAACATTTCACTACTGTGGTTGTAATTCTCCTTGTTTGAAGAGGTGATCAATTCTAAGGTAACTATATATAGATATTCTAGAGTGCCCTTGAGGAGATTATGGCTCCAGCAGCAGTACAGCATGGAACCAGAGATACGTATACCAATAAAACAATATATTGGATATGTATATCTATGTGAACCTTAACAGTGCACATTAGTATCAGTAGGTTTGGTGACTATAGACAAGCAGGCAGGTCAATATTAGTTTATGAATTTGATTAAAATAATACCAAAACACTAGCTTTAGCACATTTTTTTCCAAAAAAAAAAAATTCTCTGAATGTGATTGGATTGTTCAGCTACATGAGCAAAGCCTCGGGCGTTATTGATGCTGAAGAAGACCGATCGTTCTTTGTATGGGATACATGAAAAATTAGTTCATTTTATCTCAACCGATAGTAGTAGCAGCTATATTTGAAAGAGAAGAAAATAATATTACATACTCAATAAAAGCAGTTATATTTACCGAATTAAATAGTTGTAAAAAGTAATCTGTAGAGTAGGGTTAATGCAACTGTTCGTTGGAATGAGATGTAGCTGTGTGTATGTGGGGTTATGGAATGATGCTATGGGTCATGCAACAGCCTCTTCACAGCCATGGAGAGGAGGTTATTCCTCATTCTGTTGGTTCAGGCTTTCAGAACCTTCACTCTGCCTGATGGGAGGCTGAGGGAGTGCTCCGGGTTTACAGGGTTAGACATATCTGTTTGACCATTTAGAAGAGATGGTTGGAATGGATCTTATCCAGGTGTGGAGGCGGAGAACCAATGATCCAATGGGCTGCTTTGATGCCTCGCTGCAGTTGTTTTTTCTTATAAGCAGTGCTGTGGCGTACCACATCGTGCATGCATAGGTTAGGGCACTCCCTTATATGTTTGGGTAGAATTTTTCGTGCAGGGTTCAAGGAAGTTTGTCCTCCTTCAAGGGAAGAAAGGATGTTGTTGGACTTTTCCTTTTCTATATCATGTGCATGTTATTTACAGTCCAGCCCTGGTCCTCCAAGGAACTTGAAGTTTCTGACTTGCTCTACATCTTCCTGCTTGACACTCAGGCCTGTAAACAGTGGGGTCCTTTTTTTTCCTGAAATTTTTTGACGATGAGGTTATTGTGGTTGTCACTGCACCTCTTCTCTGTAGTGCCCCTTTGTTGTTGCTGTCCAGTCCAACAATTGTTGGTTTGTTAGCAAATTAGATGAGCGTGTTGGATCCGTGGTTGGCATCAGAGTCATTTGTGTGTACTGTGTACAGGACTGGACTTAGGACTCAACCCTGGGGAACAGCAGTGTTGAGGATGATGTTGGAGGATGTATAGGTGTCCATTCTGACATGCTGTTAGGTCTGTTAGAAAGTTAAATTTTCCACAGACAAAAGTAAGTGCTGAGGTTTGACCCAGTAACACAGTCATATTAAACTTCTCAAAAGAAACTAAGGATTATGGGAAAAAAGTCAAGTGGTATAGACCCAAAAACAATTCACCAGCCCTGAGCTGGAGGGTTTTTTTTGTCTTTAACTTTTGATCAGCTGATGACCTAACTAATTGAGTTTCAGTTAAATTTTTTTGCAATAAATTACCAACTCAGACTTTATTTTGTTCCACTTAAATGTCTTCTATTTTGAACCACATTTGAACCATTTTAAACCACACCATGATCACCTCACACCACTAGACTTTTTATGACGATACCTTAAAGACAGAGACAACACTATAAAACTTGTAAAAGTCACGGATTTGGAAGGAGCCATCAAACATAAATTCGTAATAAATAGCAAGAGAACCGCTTTGTGTTTTGTGCAATCACAATTTTTCCCAGTATCGGACCAGAAGGGCTATCAAAGAAAAATATTATCTTATTATATTATACTATATTATATTATATCATATAATATCAAGCATGCTAAAATACCAAGCAATAATTATTTTCCAGATACAGTGTCATACCTTTATGTTTATTTCTTCGATGGTACTTAATTACTTAAATAGAATACTTAAATTTAAACATAAAATTCTTATTGTGTCATTTAAAACCACATTTTAACAAAGATAAAGACGACCCCGATCAAAGTACCATATTCACAAAGATAAAGACGACCCCGATAAAAGTACCATATTCACTATGGTCGACGAGCAGCGTCTTTGTACTTGGAACGTCATTGTATCTCAACGGGAAGCCTTTGTTTGGTGTAGCAATACCAAATTTGACCACATGAGGGCAGCATAGAACACTCTTAATTTTTATGTAGCCGTTGTCGTTTCGTGCCTATGCTATGCTTTCCCATGCGTTATCATCATTTATCGAAGTAAAATAATAAAGTTGTAGACACTTCGTTTTTGGTCGCATGCGCAAATCTCAGCAACAGGCCACCATGTGGCTGCTCCAGTAACCTAGTAGCCCGGAGCAGGAGTGCAATAGTAATAACACGCGTCAGTCTTTCCGGATGTAATTGGATCCTATCAAATTTGTTCAAGAGTTGGTCTGACTGCAAGGCCGGATTAACAGAATGGACAATAGGGGCTGCAGCCCCGGGCTCCGCCACCAGGGGGTCCTCAGGTTGCTTATGTCAAGTGAGTTAAATTAGTGGAAGTAGTCTATAGATCAGACCTCGGCAAACTAAGGCCCGGTGGCCGGATGTGGCCCGTTTGGCGTTTTAATACGGTCCGCCAGACTTGTCTAAATTATACTGTTAATTTATATTATCGTTATCCTTCTACCTTTTCCCTGCAATGCCAGCCTTTCCCCAATAGATGGTCTCAAAGAGGCTAAAATATTTGCCTTTATTCAATACCTTACTCATCATTTATCTTAGTTCACGGAAATACTCAATCTTTCTGATCGTGATCTGGCCCGTGACTCAGATTTTTGTACCAGCTCTGGCCTGCGAGTCACAATAATTGCCCAGGCCTGCTATAGATACTAACTTTACTCTACTCCAAACAGCCATAATATCTCTTTGCTCTTTTAAACGTTAAAATATGCTTCCACCTTTAAAACAGAGGGCAAGAGAATATTATTATATTGGTAGGAACATCAGATATGGCCAGAAATATTTGCTGTGGTAAGGAATATATAATAGGTAGGAAAATATCTCCAAACAACAGCACTCACACTTTATGTTGACGCAGGGTTCAAATAAAAATGAAAAAAAAAAAAAAAAAAATCATCTGCTTCTGAAGGGACTCATGTCAGTTCACCAGTCATGATTGGGACACAATCTGAGGGGCATCATCCTAGACATTGGCTCCAGGCCTCAGATAGTGTTCTTGCACTGCCTGTTAGTATGTGGCCCCCGGATTTGTCACAGGATTTGTAGTAGGAATAGGAACTGAAAAGGAGTGGGATTAAGTTTATTTCAAATTTAATTTTTCATGAATTTTATATAATTCTAAATTCAGTGATTACTTAAAGCTACATTTGGTTGGCATATGTAGGTGTACAATAAAATTCTGGAGAGAAGGAAAATATGCACAATTGTCATAAATTTTTCAATACACATTAAGTTTGGCCCAGAGTTTATCCCAGTTATTTAATTTTGACTTACTGTAAAATTGAGTTTCACCCCTGGCGTAAGTGAACACTACTTGTTATTAGTGCTCTGTGTCAGACCTAGAGATGCGCAGACAGACAAGAATGTCAGACACTGTTTACATGTAAACAATCAGTTGGTGTCTCATTTCAGAAACACAACACTGAGATGCTCATGAACAAATTAAAGGAGACTCGAACGTGTTAGATGTGAACTGCTCAGACAGACAACATTTAAAAAAAATCACCAATTATTTAAAAATATTCTTTTGAGATTACCTAAAATTACTCTTGTACGTGTTTAGACATACAATGCACTTGGAACCAAGATTTACAAGACCAGACACACATAATAAAAGTTAATAAACCCCAAGAGCAAGACCTTATAGTTCTATGTGATTTACATGAATGGGAATCGTGCCGATGCCATGCAGGTATTCCAGCAGTCCCAACTGCTACATAAAATAAAGAGGTTAGGAATTCTTTGGTGCAGTCTTGGAGCCTGGTCCCCTGTAGTTTTAAAATGACTTATTGACACTATGAACACCCTCTGATGTGTTGACATTAGGCTACATGCAAGGTTAGGAAGTTGAAACAGGACAGAAACATCAGCTGTAGCTTCATGGCTGTTTGGGATTCTAAATGTAAGAACTGTTTTAAAATAGATTCAAAATTCTACACAAGCCTTCTGGCTAATTCTGGCTTTTTTAAACCTTGTGCAGCATAGTGTTTTATTAAAATTGCATTGTCCCCTTTAAATAAACTAAACTAAAATAAACTTCAGGTTCGAGTCCACCAGCTGCCAGCTCTGAGCATAGCATCGTCCCGACCCACAGAACTTCTTGGGCTCACCACAGGAAGGCTCAGAATATGGTGCAATATGATTTGGGTAGTACCAGTTGCCTCTGCGATCAGGCAACGGACAAGCAGCAGAAGATAAATGAATGAATAAAGAACCTGAAAAGGGGTTTTGGAAATCATGGTAACAAACGTCCTTGATTGAATTCATTTCAATCATTTCCATCTCAGATTAAAAACCAGGTTGCAGAGTTTTGAAGTGTTTCTGTACTGAAAAAAAATGTAAAACTATCCTCATGCTGTTGTGCAAGTTCTCCTGTGGAAAGTCTTGATGTAAGCACAACTGGTTTTTTATGCCTGTCTGCCAAGAATATTCTGACTCACAAACTTGAGTGGCGTGATTTCAGAGTACTTTCCGAGGTCAATAACCTGGGTCTCTGTTTTCAGAGTTAATTTAGTTGACTCAGCCTTTGTAGGGTTAAAAGAGCAGAGTTGAGTAGAGCCCTGATCATGTTTGAATATATGACTCAATGGAAGAATACAGAGCAAAAGTAGAATTGTTCCTAGGGCAGAACCCTGAGGTACTCCACAAGATTTGGTTTGCAAAAAAACACTATTCTGGTGCATAAATTGATTGGCAAACTGTTTTATCATCATGTCAGATATATCCAATCAGACTATAAAGTTTGTTCAACCAGCCTTATGATATTTTTTCTAAATGATTGCTAAATGATTCCTTTTATTCCACAAAGGTTGCTGAATACAATGCCAGTTCCTGTAGTACAGACATGGTACTGGCTTGGGAGCTGCATACAACACTTTGCACGGTTTCACGAAAATCATACTTCAATGTGAATGTTGTGGTTATTTTTATGGTAGGATAATTTCATGGGTGTTGACACAAATTACTTAAGTGGAATAGAAACATTAAGTAGCATAGGCCTACCTCGGTGGCAGGAGTAAAATGCATAGCAAAAGGAAAATATGAGAAAAAGACAGGAGTTTATTTTGTTAGAGCCTGGTGGAAGCTCATATGTGCCAACGTGTAGAATGTGGCCCTTTACAGCATAGAAACGGTGGCTCTTAGCATTGTTGTAAGTGTGTTGCATTGATCAGGGGTTACAGAGGGGCGAGATTGATTGGATTGACGTTATGGTTATGGAGACGTTGAGCCAGAGTTTTCAAACTTCTTGACTCTGGAATTTGTATTCAAAGAGTAGATCTCTGGCTATAAACTCTAAATTCGTCTGAATCCATGTTATTACGTTAGCACCTGCAGTTGTATTGCAGCTGTATAAACCTGGTCTCAAACTATAACAGGTTAACATTGGTTGGATTATGTGTTGATTTTAAAGAGACCTAAGTCTGGTACTGATTTAACGTGTGCTGCGCTCTATATTATTGATATTTCAGATTATAATTAGTAGAATAAATAGTCTTGTCTCCTTTCTCACAGTACCAGAATCTTCCCTACCTTAACTATCAAACTGTGAACCAAACCCAACTATGGGTATTGTGCTCTTCCTTCCCTAACCTACACTCACATGTTTCGAAATGCCCTTATCTGCATCATGTTAGGTTTAGACTTTGCCCAAAGTGCAAATACGTTTTACGAGTTATTTTGAAATGCTTGTATTAGTGGTGTGGTGTATTAGCTGTGCTTTTATTTTGTAAACAGAATATATATGTCAAGTGGGTTGATCACTTTTATGTAGAATTTATTTTTAACATACATTTGTCATACCCTTTCATTCACTGTCTAACCCCAACTGCCAGTCTGGGGTTAGGTTTCCTGATGCATCAGCATGTAGCTGCAGTCTAAGGAAATGAACTCCCGACCTTCTAGTTGGAAAGCAATCCTCTGTACCTTCTCACTACCAGCCCTAATAACAGAAATATGTAAACAAATAATTATGAAATTAAGTACATATTTAAATACATATATCAACACAAATAATACCATTTATTTTTAATGTTTAAAATGTTAGAACACAGGGAACAAGATTGTCCAGAGGCAGAGTGTGATTTTTGGCAGTAGACTCATTTTTTGTTCTATTTCACTGCAGTGTTAATGGCACTGGGCTCCAGCAAAGGGGTGTGTGTCGCGACCCGATAAGCCAGTGCGAGTGTGTGTCTGTGTCGGTCTGAGACAACACGCACAGCTGGTGGTGGGCTGGTCACGTCTAACTTGCATACCATGCAATCTTTGGCCACGCTGCCCTTTCAGCAGTCACTCACTCTTTCACTCTCTCCCCTGACCTACGTCCCTGTCTTCTTCAGTCGCTGTCCATCACCTCCCCCTTCCACAAATCCTTATTCACCTTAGTTTGCCGCTACTACTTTGTTCCACATGTTCTACAACAACAATATGCCACACGCTATTTGAAGTACTTTTAAGAACCAGTAACCCCATGATTTGGTAATGGATAAGAGTGAGTATACAGTAGATGGAATGATGAAGGGTACTTAGTGTTAGGGTTAGGATTAGACTTGGAGTTACATGCACTGTCACTTTATACCGATCAATTTACACCTATTTATTACCTAGTAATAAATACCTCATATAGTACCTTATTAACTAGTAATTCTCAACCACTGATATTATCAGTTATGTCATGCAAAACTATCCAATTTTCATTAAAATATAGCAAGAAAGTCATTATTTATTATTATAATTATTTATTACAAATAATTTAGTCTTGTTTGACTATGCATCTATCTATCTATCTATCTGTCTTTGATCTTTCTGGAGTAGGTCGCAAAATTATGTGCTCCTGTTTATTTTGTCTTTTTCACATGAAAACCCCAAACATTTTTAACACATTTTAGGCCCATCGTCTTCGTAAACT
>JAFBJS010002666.1:0-10030 GCA_016785265.1 Paraplagusia blochii | reverse complement strand
AAGAGACAGACTTTGTGCTGTACCATGGACGCTGTTTCCAAAATCAGACCTGGATCCCTCTGCTTTTGTGAACCGGCTCATCCATGGTACATCATCATACCTACAATCCCTCTAGGTCCTCCAAAAAAAAACCTACCAATCAGTTAATGTGAAGTCCTCTAGAACAGAATAAATGGAGATTTAGTTTCTGAATTTTTTTTTTTTGCCACATGAAAGGTTGTGCATGAGAATCCATGGTGATCCAGTTGTTTGGCTTGTTTTTTTAGTGGAGGTCCTTAATCGTACTGTTTGTGAATTGTATTTGTAGGTTTTTGATTTCTGTTTTTTGGGGGTTGATATTTCTCTAGAGTGATTACTAAATATGTTTTTTTTTTTTTTTTTTTTTTTATTTATTGACCTGCAATTTTGTTAAAATGTTAAATTGTGTGTCGGTTGGTATTTCTGTTTTCTTTAAAAGTTTGTCATTGTTTCTAAGGTTGAACTGGTTGAGCTTACAGTGACTTGAGATGCTAATTAGCTCAAAACATGTTAAACTTCACGTCAGATTCAGTTCCACTGATTCTGTCCAACTTATTATGTTTGGGCCTAAATTGTCAACATTTTGAACCTTTACTGCTGCCTGGTCTTTCTGCCGAGTGTATTTCCTACTAAAGACTTGAAGCTCCCTCTGTGGGGTTTAGGCGACGTGTTGGGAGGCCTCCCAGCAGGGAACTTTTGTCCCCTGCAAATTAGCGCGTTATGTTAGGTTTAAGTTGTCAAATATATGAATGTCCTGATATATTCTGCTAGGCGAATAAGTTAGTTTGCGACTTTAGTGTCTTTAATAGGAAGTAGATTTGGCGGAGAGAATACCAAGGCTAAAAATTGAGTAACATGGTTTGTAAAATGTTAAAGAATACTCAATTTACTGTTGCCGTTTAATCTGAGATTTCGTTATTGCTGCTTTTTTTTTCCTCTCTGTGTGGGACCTCCACTTTGTCAAAATAAACTGTTCAATTTCAGATAATTCTAGTGTCTCGCTGTTCCTCAGTCGCTTTAAATTCTCCTTAATTACGCTAAGCAATCGAAGAAAAATTGTTTAATTTAAAATATTTTATTTCAACATAAAATTTATATTTCCTGAAATGTCAAGACAGAAAATGCTGTTGAAATTGCCTTAAAACCCTGACGTACACATGATTTGTTAATCTGAAAATGTCAAACAATGTGCTTGAAACTCAACTGTATGTTTGTAGAGTTGGATGCCATTATTGTTCTGTACTAGAGCGGGTTAAATTAACTTTGGATATTGTTGTATTATGAGATATTTGTTGATCTAAATACTGTTAAATAAATCTGAATCTTCACAATCTTCCTTGGTTGAATACTCTTGCCTTTACTTGCATGGTTTGAACTAGTGTACTGTACTTTGTCATATCCTATATAAAGACCCTGTGATGAGTAATGGAATGTTTTTCTTATCTAACCCTGACTCTGTATGAGCTGGTTGACCCTCCAAGCAGCCTGTTGGATTCTTCCAGCTCACTGTAGTGTCTGGGGGCAGGGCAGCTGTCGGAGGTCCATCGCCTCGCTGTTGGATTCCATTGGTGTGCACCATTCGACACAAATAGACAGTCTAGTAGTTTCTGGAGTTATGTTTGGAGTGTGAGCTGTGGAGGCTTGAGTCAGGGGGCAGGACTTCACTGTGTATAAAAGTGCTCAGCACAGAGGAAGGCAACAGTTTGTAGAAGCTACAGCCGGACACTCCATTACAACAACACTCCTGCTGCCTGAACAAATCAACCATGGCCGAGAGAAGGATTCCTTTCACCTTTCTGCGCACACCAAGCTGGGACCCATTCCACGACTGGCACCAGAGCAGTCGCATTTTTGATCAGTGCTTCGGCATGCCAGCTCTACCGGAGGATTTCGCCACATTCCCCAGCACCCACTGGCCGGGTTACATGAGACCCTCTGTCATGGCACCCAGCATGACTCCCATGGTCCCTCATGCGCCTATGATGGTCCCTGCACCCATGATGGAACAGCAGGCCCGTGTTCTTTCCCGCCAGATGAGCAGCGGGATTTCGGAGATCAAACAGACCCAGGACAACTGGAAGGTGACGCTGGATGTCAACCACTTTTCGCCGGAGGAGCTAGTGGTGAAAACAAAGGATGGTGTGGTTGAAATCTCAGGTGAGCCTTCATCCTGACACTGATGCCACAAGTATGTTGCGTGTCAGTAGGTTGTTCAGACTCTGTTTATTTCAATTTATGGCTGTGGGTACGAAACATCTGAAGCAGGATTTGCACAAATGAGTTAAGACAGGGTTAAACTTTTCTTTAGTATTTAAAGTGCGGACAAATCCTCTAAACTCTGGTTTAAACCATAAACTAAAGTATTTATCACCTAGTGAATTTAAGATTAATAAGTTCATATGCACTTTGTACCAACCAAAGCAGCTAGAAAACTGAACAAAAGCAACATGAAGAGTGAGAAATACTTTGTCTCACCAAAAACAAAGCAGATGCATTGCTGCAGAGTTATGTAACATCCTCAGATTCTTTTAATGGGATACACCAAGCTGTAGGGTGGGGGCATGGAAAACAATCCAAGACATTTGGACATGTGGGAGTCTTACAGCGGCTCACAGATAAGCAAAGTATGGAGGGGAAGAAAAAAAAAAATCTGCTTCTCTCTACGTATAACACACCAGCGCAGCAGAATGTAAACATGGAGGTGTGGAGGAGATGATTTAATGGCATTGCCTTCTGTCTGAGTCACTCTCTGCCCTCACTCCACCAGTGTGTCTGCTTCTTTAAAAGGAGAACTGGATGAAGGCCAGGACAGGGTTTAGTGGTGGACAGTGGAAAATACTGCATCTCCTGGTTGAGAGGCTGGACACTGATAACTAAAGCATTAGACATGGTGTCAGCTGTGGCCGACCTAATGACTGAACATGAAGATAGAACAAGACAAATGTCCACTGTCACGAAACGGCTAAACCTGGGCTTAACCGGGGGCTATAGGATATGAGAAAAATAATCCCGGGATGGACATATACAGTATATGTATGTGTGTGTATATATATGTATATATATATATATATGTGTATATATATGTATATGTGTATATATATGTGTATATATGTATATATATATGTATGTATATATGTATGTATATATGTGTATATATGTATATATGTATGTATATATGTATATGTGTATGTATATATGTATATGTGTATGTATATATGTATATATATGTGTATATACATGTACATATATGTATATATATGTATTTATATATGTACATATATGTCTTTCATGTATATATATGTATATATGTATATATATATATGTATATATGTATGTATATATCTGTATATATGTATATATCTGTATATATGTAAATGTATATATGTATATATGTGTGTATATATGTATATATGTGTATATGTATATATGTGTATATATGTATATATCTGTGTGTATATATATACATACATACATAGATATATACTGTATGTATATATGTATGTAGATACATATATACGCGTATACATGTATGTATATATGTATGTATATACATATATACGCATATATGTGTATATATGTATGTATATACATGTACATGTGTGTATTTATATAAATATATCTATATATAATTAAGTTGTTAAATGTATTTAGACTGTAAATAATAAATATATGTATGTGTGTGTATGTGCAGTATATATTTGTGTATATGTGTGTATGTATATACATATATACTTATATACGTGTGTATGTGTGTGACAAGAATATTTTAAAAGAAATACAACCTAGGTGTATGTTTTACTTTAAAAGTAACACAAATAATTTTGCCAAGGTACTTCCATTGTGTCCATTGTCTCCTTCAGATAATATAATTTCTGCTTCTGTCTTCAGGCAAACATGAGGAGAGAAAGGACGAGCACGGTTTCATATCGAGAAGCTTCACCAGGAAATACACGTAAGTTGTCGGCAAAAAAAATTCCTTTAAGTTTTAAAGAGACACAATTAAAGGTTGAGTCTGAATCCAAAGGCAAATAAATCAGATAAATGTATCTTATTTGCATAGCATTTCACCATTGTCTCTTGTCTTGTCCTGGCCTGTGGAAGCTTGACTGCTGCTGACGTCTTAATTTCATGCTCTGGAAAGCAGCAGCCAGAGCAGGAGCAGCACCGTCACTATCTTTCTCGAGTGCACTCAGTCTCAAGAGTTCTCTTTCTAGATCTCTGCTGCCCCCTGCTGCCTAACCGTGGTATCTCTCTCTCTCTCCAGCCTGCCCTCTGCAGCCGACATCGAGAAGGTGACTTCCTCCCTGTCTCCTGAAGGTGTGCTCACCATCGAAGCTCCTTTCGTCAAACCTGCCATTCAGTCCTCAGAGATCACAATACCTGTCACCGTGGATGACAAAAGTGGTGTGGTGAAGAAGTAGGAGGACAGACAGAACTGTGTCGCCACCAGCACACACTAAATAAATAAAAAAAAAGTCGCAACCATTCACTTAATGTTGGGAAACTGAAGACGTTGTGTGAACACATGCATCACTGCCATAATTCTCCTCCTTCTGCTTTAGTTACACTGTGTAACTGCCTCACTCTTCCCCCTTTCATAGTCAGCAACAACATAGTCAACTTTTATTTGCCCCTAGAAAACAAAAACACTATAAAAAAAAACCCAATAATGATGATTATGGAATGTTCTCTTTTTTTAATTAGAAATATTTCTATCTCAAAGCAATAAAAAATATACTGCAGTCATTGTCTCGACTATAATTTATTTTCGACGAACAACATTTATTCATGATATGTTTGTTGATATGTTTCATGATATGATTGTTAATGCTAAATAAGCTATATAAAAGATGTTTCTATGGTCTTAGCACTGATTGAACCATGTTTATTTGACGTAATTTTTAATATACGTTATAATGTTTTTTTTTTTTTACATAATTCGGATTAATTAAACACGCGCCAAAGTTGGGAGCAGTGATAGAAGGTATGATTTTATTGTTCCTGACGCTCATTCACTTGCAGAAGGGACTAACCTGTCTCCCATTAGCTACATGCAGCTATTTTGCAGAGTACACTGTTAAACGTCCATTTTGTTTTTTTCAGATTTTTTTCTGTTTAACCTAAATCTCTCACCTGCTGAAACTACCTCCAAGTTGAATTCCCAGGTATGTCTTGAAAACTCAAAGAGTAGTAATAGTATTTAAGTATTTGATGAACTGGCTTTGGAACCAGCGACCTTTACTCTTTTCATCAGGTCGACCGTGTACTCAGAACTAAACAAATCACAAAATGTGACTCTTTCTTGTTTTTGTTTAATTTTGCATTTGATTTCCCCCCAGAATCAAACCATTACCACCGTGTGATTGAGATGTTTTTTGCCAGTGTTTCATCTGAACTGACCATCTCCAAATTTATTGTTGTGGTGTTATTTGTTTTGGTAACGTATAACTTTTCATACAAAGTTCTTAAACTAAATCTGTCCTGGGGTGAAGCAGACTGGTGTTTTTTTTATGCTTTTGTTTTTGTTGTTAAAAACACTTTTTCTGCTTTTTTCACCTGTCAGTAGTTCGTATTCTTTCAGAACTGTCATTGATTATTAATTTATTAATTGATTTATTATTTATATTTACTATCATATTATTGTGATTGCCCATTGCACTGACATGGCAGTATCTTTATGACATTCATTTTGGTAACGTATAACTTTTCAAGACTAATTCCTTAAACTAAATCTATCCTGGTGTGAAGCAGACTGGTGTCGGTGTTTTTTGGTGCTTTATTTCTGTTATTGAAACATTTCTTTGTCTTCCTCCACCTTTGTCACCTGTTAGTAGTTTGGAGCCTTTCAGAAATATACAATTAATTTAGAATTATTTTGATATGACAGTGACATTAGTATCTTTCTATCAGGGTTTCAACGTCCAGTCTTCCTTTGCTCCATTCAGTTGTTGTCAGTGGTTAAAGGTCCCTTTTATTAGCGTGTCTTTTTGTCCAGTCTTCTCAGATGATTTTTTTCCATCTGTTGTCCACAGGTGTTTGTGGTCAGTGGTGCTGGGGGACCTGTGATCTGTGAGGACCATAAATATAAAGCTGGCTCTGTGTGCTGTTTTAAGTGCCCCATTGGTAACAGTCTTTGTTATGGGATGGTTTGTGTTTTTTGCAAAGCATTAGAATATTTGGCTTTAATTAGTGACTTCTTATCTAAATTATGTATTTAAAATCATGGAGTATGTACCATTTATATATAGTATATACCTGTAAACTAGTCACCTTTCAAAGAAATTTAATATTTTTATCCTAAAATTGGTCATTTGTGTGAATCGTGTAGACCAGTGGTTCTCAACTGGTTTCACTCTGGGACCCACATTTTCCTGTGGTCATTAAGTTGCGACCCACTCTCATAGCATCCCACTCAGAATGGGTCTGCACGACCGGGACCCAGCAGTTGAGAACCACTAGTGTAGGCTGAGCAGCTGTATTGCACCCTTAACCAAACAAAATTTGGGTCCCATGACCATTGTCCATTCACCCCTAAACCTTCTTTCTATTGGACGTCCCTTGCACGGATGAGTGAGGACTGTTACTAGATAAAAACAAACAAATCTCATATATTCCCGAATGAAAGATTTAACAAGTTGATTTTGTTGAGACATTCATATATTGACATGATTGTTGTCCAACAGCAAAAGCACAGACTAAATGAATTTAGCCGTGAAACTAAAGATAAAGTAAAGTCAATATACAGTATGTAGTTCTCTTATTTTCTAGTCCGACCCAGTTGGGCTTCTATTATGGTAAATAAAAACAAACTTCTTTAATCCATAGGGTACTATGTCCAGGAGGATTGCAAACCTCCCCGAGATTGGCCTACATGTTATAAATGTGTCCCTGGAACCTTCATGAATGTCTCTGGAGGACTCAAAGAGTGCTTCACCTGTCGTCAATGTGATCCAGGTAAAACTATTTTTAGTTTCTAACAAGTGAATTAGTTTTAGCAGGTGAACATGTGAGTGAGGAGACCTGTCTTTGCAGACTTTTCTTTATACAGTGGATTAATATTAACTCAATGTATACGAAATGTTCACTGGGGCAGTTGATGGCCTGGTGCAGTGATTCTTAACTCTCACTGTGTCTCATTGTGGGACCCCCATTTTCCTGTGGTCATTAAGGCGTGACCCACTCTCATAGAATTCAAGCCAAACCTAAAAAAAAACTTCTTTTAACATACTCATTTTATTCAGCAGAGTGTGCCTTTCAAAATAAGAGATTTTCTAAAATAAAACACAGGCTCAACAGCTGAATCACATTTCGATTTTTGACTAGCTGTCCGCGACCCCTCAGAATGGGTCCTCGTCAGACGATTAAAGAAACAGACTTGGGTTCGCCAAGTTAACGCTGAGGTGCCCTGAGCATGGTATCATCCCCATACACTGCTCCCCCAACACTGGCTCAGCTGGCTGCCCCCTGCTGACTACGGTGATTGGTTGAATGCAGAGGAATCATTTTCTGAAGGATACTCCAGAGTGATTAATGAAGTTCTGTCTGTCTGTATATAAGTAAAAAACAACTGATGTTTTCCTACTGAGTCCATGTCTCACACAAACAATGTTTTTCATTCATTTTAATGTATTCTTTCTTTAGATTTGGGTCTAAAGACGACCTCATCTTGCACCCACTTCCGTGACACAACATGTGGACCTCTGGACGGATTCAACTGTACCAGTTGGTCAGATCAACACTGTGAAACTGCACGGAAATTCAGGCCGTTACCACCAGGTAATTTAAGTGTAAAGAACAGTCACTGCACAGTTGGAGTTGAGCTGTCACTGACGTATACATGACTGTTTGGACTGTTTGAACAGGAACGCCTTCAACTGCTCCTGAATGTGGTGAAGGATGTGTAATAGGAGTTTTGATTGGATCTGTAATTGCACTTTTCGTTATACTGGCTGTAGTTGCAATTGTTATTTGGAAAGTATTACAAAGAAAAAAGAAGCAGGTAAGTTCTGTTCACTTATACACAAAAATCAGGTCAGACATTGCTTTTCCAATGTTTAACTTTAAGATTAAGGCAGAATCTTTGCTGCTATTGTTTGACACGTCATGCACTGCTTTTATGCTACACAACATTAAAAACATTAAAAAATAAACATATAAATCTGATGTGCATTTCTCCTGCAGGGCCTACCTGTAGGCAGAAGTACAGCCAATTACAGCGTAGCACAGCCGTCCAACGAAAGTGATATTGAGGTAAGGGCTGGTTATGGATTATCATATATCATGTATATACATTCATTTCAAGGAAAATAAAGGGGGAAAAAAGAAGCATGTCCTAGTATGTGTAGATACTATACATTAATGCTGTAGTGAAAAGAGGAAATATTTGAACCTATGACCATTCTTTCACTGACCTACTGTTAGTGTCTCAGTGAAAATGTTTATTAAACTGACTCTTGACACGCAGGGCTTTTTCAGTCCTTACTATGTCCTCAGTCCTCAGTATGAACCGACACATTTAGTTGTAGGTCTGGATCACGGTTCTCTGTGTTTCTCTGATTCCTGTTTCTGTTCATTGTGTTACTTTGTCAAATCTCTTACTCTTTCCTTAATGTTCCAGGATCAACTGACAGAATCCAACGGAGAATGTCATTCACCAAGAACGGCAAGGTTTTTAGATTCCGTTTCCTGCTGTGTCAATCAGAACCCATCAGAACACGACTCCACGGAAGCGTTGGCAGCTAGTCCATTTTAGCCTAAAACCTTCTGACCTCAAATCCGTTTCTTAATGTGTCATTGTTCCCAAAAGTCTTGAACAAAAAAACGACACAAAATAACTTCTTAGCTTTAATTTTTCGGCCTCAACAAAGGTCAGTGCATTATGCAACCTTAGTTATTTACCTTATTTGTATTTACTACCCCATTGAAAATGCAATAACATGGATGTTTATGTATATTTTAACTCTCAATCACAGCATTTGTCTGAGAGATGGCTCTAAATTCTTTCTATTAGAATGTATTCCACTCTGTGGAGTAGAGTATTTGTGAACTCTTCTTTTTCAGCGACACTTAAGCTAGTTTTTTTAAAAATATTCATACTGCAATAAATGTGCTGTGTTTTTCTGCGAGGGTCTATAAGGGCAGGGGGCATTTTCCTGTTTGTTTATTGTATCTTGTTTATTTTATATAAGTCTTTGTAAAGTGCTCTGGGACAACGGTTGTTGTGATTTGGCACTTTAAACAATAAAGTTGAAGTTGTTGTTTAACTTTTGTATAACATTAAATACATCTTTTCATATTATTGTCAGTGTTATATTTCTTGTTGTGGCAAAAAAATAATATGTTGTTTCTAAAAACACCTGTGGATTAAATCAGTGCTCTTTATTCCTAATCTGTTTTTCCATTAAATATTAAATTAATTATACAATGTGTATTTTCTGTTCTGACAAAAATACAATCATTAACAATGCCTTATATCTCTCTATATCTCTGAAGATTCTCATTCATCCAGGCCATGATATCCAAAACGTTTTAGTTGTTTAGTTCTATTCTTTTAGTCCACTTTTCTTCTCCAAGAAAAGTAGTTACACTTTTTTTGTTTGTTTGTTTGTTTTACAACAAAACGTTTTGGATGCCTTTATAAACTTCTCGTATAATTCTAAGAATGCACACATTCGTCTGTAGCTCATTAGCATCATCGTGTGGTGACATATGGTAAGTAAATTGTGTATTTTATGCTTGTCAATAAATAATGTAATAAAAGTCATTATTATTTATTTATTTATTTATTATTTACATAAAATTTAAATGATATATTTGGAAATAAAGAATTAAAACAAACATTTCAATGAGAAGTTGAACTTGTAGTTTCAGTCGCCGTTAATTGTTATTAAGACCTGGGAGATGCTTAAATGGTTAAACGCTCAAATGTCTTAAACTTTGTCAACGCCGTAATGTTGGGAAATAGGAGCAATATAATAAAATAATGATAATATGAAATAATACAATTCGGACA
>JAFBJS010002658.1:61393-77627 GCA_016785265.1 Paraplagusia blochii | reverse complement strand
CTGTCTCCTGTCTTCTACCTATTCCTAGTGTCTCTAATCCATCCATCATGGCTGGTCTCACCACTGTCCCTGTAAACCTTTCCCTTCACCTTAGCAACATAAGTGTCTTCTATCACAGGTCACTCCTGACACCTTTGTCAAGTTCCAGATTGAAGTCAACTCCAAATGTTAGAATTTATAAACCAGGGTTGAAAATCATCTCTTATCTAAGTTTGACATTAAACAAAAATCTGGCCACAGGCTGAAAGAAAAACCTCCACCTTCACTTTCATCCATCATGACGTGTATGAACATTGTTCTTGTTTGGAGATGTAGACCATTAAACAACACAGGTTTGATTATTATCTAGACAGTTAGTGGTGAATAAAAGAAACAAACTACATCAGTCTTTATTGGTCAGATGTCTTCTACACAGTTAGCTGTGGTCCTGTGGTCCTGTGGTCCTGTGGTCCAGGTGTTCTACTCTCAAAGTGTGAACTCAGTGACTCTGTTAAAATGACAACTGTAACAGAAGAGACACAGCAGACGGACAGACGCTGGGCTGAATGTCCTACAGTTGGACTCTGAGGTTATGAGAAAGTGAGCGACACAGAAGCTTTCACATGTAAATGTCCCGTATTGTCCTGATGTTGTGAGAGTTCTCTCCACAGCCCCGTCTTTTTCCCCTGCACACTCAGTGCCCTGCTGGACCTCGGTGGTCTTCAGTGGACCTCAGTGGTCCTGTGAAGACAGAGACCTCTGTTTGCCCCCCGTTCACATATCCAGCCTCTGTTGGCCAACAGAAAAGACACGTTTTCTGGACACTTTCAACAACTGACCCTAACACCCCGCTGCCGCCCCCTCCGTCCCCCAGCTCTGTCTTCTGTGTTGATGGTCCACAGCTCTAACGCTGGTGTGGAACGGTGGCCCCTCCCCCTCCAGTGGAGAGGGGAAAAGGTCCCAGAGACAGAGCTGTTAATTCAATCAGTGCTGCGGTATGCTCAATTAGGCTTCCATGAGGAGCAGGGACGTGTCCAGGGGCCCCGGGCAGGGGGGCCGCCCGGTCCCCAGGAGGTATTAATTGTGGATGACAGTGTGTAAACAGTGGTGTGAAAAGACGGCACAGGTGCAGGACACTCCAGTCCAGACTCAAAAGGCCTTTTGACACCCTGCTCCCTCTGTGGACGCTCTCTTCATTCCTTCACTTCAAAGAGAAAATAAAAAACCTCAGCGCTCTGATTATGGTCCAGGATCATCGTCTCTGGGCGTTTGTTTGTTGCTGTGTGTTTTCTCCACATGTTTCTGCATGTGAGCGTGTCTTTGACAGGGGTAATAAGAGGGTGGAGCTGCTGCTGCTGCTGCTGCTGCTGCTGCTGCTGCTGCTGGTGCTGACCAGTCTGGTCCACACGCAGCGTTCAGGTGAAAATTGCAGCCAGAACAAGTGAAATGTGTGGAATTTATGAAAGTGAATCCAGATGACATTAAAAAGAATGTTTCTGACCTTATAATTTTCCACTCCCGCCTCTCGTCCACGTCTATGATTGTGATCGGTTACTTTGTCTAATAACAAATAATAAATATATTTAACAAACTTACTGCAACTGTAAATATTTACGCACAGAGATTGTGACGTTAGCTTATAAAATAAGGAAGGAAAGAAAATCAAACTCCTTGTCATTGTGATTCACTCCACTGCACACAACAAAATCTCACCTCTGTATTTAACCCATCACCAAAGTGAACAGTGGACACTGTGAGCACCAGGGGAGCAGAGAGTGGGGACAGTGCCATGCTCAGTGGACCTCAGTGGAAACTTGTCGGAAGAGGGATTTGAACCGGGGACCTTGCGGACCCAGATCTGCTTCCTTAACCATTAGGCCACAAACTGCCCCTAAATAATAATAATATTCATTTTTGTTCTTTGACATCAATACATTTCTCTAATTTCTCTCCACCCTCGTGTGTCCACGTCCATCATTTCCTTTTTTATTACAGTCATTCATCAATTGTTGCTCCTGGTTCCTCTGGTCTTTCAGTTCTCTGTCTCAGAGACAGGTGTTCGTTCTCTGCTTCAATAAATGCAAGTAACTCAAGAAGACTGAAGTATATGGACGTCAGTGAACCCACCACAGCTGAAGACGGGTCTCCATGAGTCAGAGTAGATCGTCCAAAGAAACAGTTTCTGTGACGTTGTCCTTCATTGAGTCCAGGTTTGGTAGGTGAAATACTGCCCCCCACTGACAGGTACCTGCGTTTTTTTTTAGGACTAAAAAAGGATAAGCATGAGAACTGACAGAGAGAAAAAGGTCTGAAGACCACAGAGTTCTGATGCTAGAACTCATGGATCACACTGGTCCAGGTCCTGTCTCCCATCAGGCTCCTGTGTCAATGTGCTTGTCAACTGTATCACTCTATAAACCAGAGGTCTCAAAGTCCACTGACACACACATTAGCAGAATGAATGTTCAAAACACAAGAAAAAAAGGTGAAAACGACATAAAAAAATCAGTTTCCCACAGTAACACAACACTTCAGACCAGTTTTGTAAAACTCACACTCATCCACAGCAGTGTTTACCACTGAGTTCATTCAACATAAACATTTTTACCTTTGTTGAATTGCTGTGGAGTCCTAGTATAAATCTTGTGGGCCCCATAAACATTCAACTTTCATATCAAGGTGGGGCCACAAAATATCGCTCCACGGGCCACAAATGGCCCACGGGCTGCAGGTTTGGTAACCCTGCTATAAACCAAGCAGACCAGATGGTCCGAGGGCCAAGTCTGGTCTGTCTGGCTTTTTAATCTGGTTAACATTCCTTGTACAAATTTTTATATTAATAATGTAATAGTAATGTAATACCTGCATTTCCCCACTAGATGGTGTGGGAAAGGCTAAAAACACATGCCAACTGAAATGTAGTAATAAAAACTAGAGATGGAATTCTATTTCAAGATGCTAATCACTGAGCTAAAGTTAGAATAATATAGATATAGAGTTAGACAGAATAACATAGAATTTTCAATCTAGGTGGATCACTTCAGCCTGGTCATTTGAGAAATAGCTCAGAAGACAAAAAGTGTGGACACCCCTGGTCTTATATGGATCTGGTATAAACAGTATAAACAAGAAACCCGTCCTTGGCTCAGACTCTGGTCTCTGCAGGGACAAAACTCATTATTTCTGCTTCTCCATCAATGCATGCATGGACACGAGTGGACTCTATTGGACTTTGAGATGAGGACACCCTCCACTGACAGCAGTGACAAGACCACTACATGGACAAGAGAGAGAGACTTTGGAGTGAAAATCCAGATGTTTCGCTGCCTTTAGTTCCTGTCAGCTTCCGTTTGTCTCTCTTCATCATCTGACTGGCCCCTCAGTCTTTCTTCCCTCTGACCTTTTTCCTGAATCCTCTCCGTCCTTTCTGAGAAAACGGGTCTTTTCTGGAATGCTCTGAATGGCGTGGACACAGAAATCATTAATGTTGACCCTAATTGTGCCAATTCCAGCAGCTCAATAGCTCTAATTACAAGGCTCTTCACTGAGGGACTGCAAAAGCTGCTCAACTGTCATAGCTAACAATTAAAAAATATCTATGGGACAAAGAGGGAGTAAGGCCGGCGGGGACGGGGTGGGGGGTGTTGACCGGATGGCCCTTTTCAGCTCTTTAGAAGACCAGTGTGTGTGGACTGAAGCGAGGACACCTGCACTAAACACTCAGCCTCTCCTTGTTCTCTGCTTTTTTTGAACTGGCTCTGAATGGGCCACACAATGTATCTGAGGGAGTAAAGATGGAGAAAGAGGGGGTGAGGACGGGGGGGACGAGGAGGGGGAGGACACAGGTTCAGAGGACAACTACAGTGTGGGAGCAGAACAAGGACTTTTATATAACAGTGGATCTGACTTTACTTTTTAACTCTGTTTTTTTTTTGTTATTCATTTTTAACATTTAACAAATTCAAAATAATTAATTTTCTTGTGTTTAACGTCTGTTTCCTGTTTTTTCTCTTCAACCATAAAATCATTTTTTGATTTACTGACTGTTTCTAGACTGACTGTAATTCATAGAAGTTCTTATGTTGTCAGTTGCAGGTCCAATGTCAGTGAGCTGTTTCAGAGCTGGAGCTCAGTGGACGGACAGGACAGCCTTACAGTTGTCCAAAAAGGGTTTAGTTGTAAGCAACTGGACTCCTTCTTGACGTTGAAAGACCTCACAGTTGTCCTTTCTTCCTTTCTGCTGGTCTTAGAGAGACAGGAGTTCCTCCTGTTACTGACAATATTTTCCTTTTTTTTTTTTTACTTCATCATTACGACATCATTGCAATAATTTGATCTTTGAATCTTTCATCAGTTTTTGTTTGAAACTCGATTCTAAGTTTTGTCCAAATATAAAACCTTTTTTTTCACCTCTTTCCTTCGTCTCCGTCCATCTAACTTCTCTCACCCACCTCCTCCTCCGTACACCAACTCCTTCTCTTCAAAGGCTTTTTCCCTTCTCTTCTCCTCCCTCCTCCTCAGTGTTCGCCCCCTCTTCATCCCTCCCTGTTCCTCCTTCTCCTCCTCTTCTTCACTAGTTTTCATTCCCTTCTCCTCCTTCCTCAGTTCTGTCTGTCAGTTATTTCTCCTCTTCCTTCTCTCCTTAAACAACTTCTCCTCTTCTCCTGCTCAGACCTACATCTTGGACCAGCGTGCTGTGGGCGTCTCTCTGACTCTTACCCTCCCTCTGATTGGTCGGCCCGGGCTGTCAGTCACGACCACTGCCCCCTCCTCTGCTTTTAAATGAGGATGAGATGGAAGCAGGCAGGACTCGACCTGTGGAGGCAGCGATGAGCAGCTGATGAGAAACTTCATCAGAATGACATGAACTCACGGAGCGGACACAGAGGTGAGAGCAGAGGAGAAGAGAAGTCCGAGGACACAGGGAACCAAGAGGACTAAACTGCCGGGACGTGTGTGTGTGTCTGGGTTCTGTGGGACGACACACACCTACACACAGACACACTGTCAGTCAAAACAAAGGACATCATGATCCTGTCAACCTTCCTCATCGTCCCCCTGTCTCACCTGCTGACGTCTGTGCTCCTCTGTTTCCTCCCACCAGTGTCTACACAGAAGTCTGGATCGAGGGTAGGTTCTCTCACACACACACACACACACACACACACACAGAGACATTTTTCACGCAGCTTCAGATCAGCTCTCAGGCCTCAGCCTGTCAGTGTGTGTGATTATCATCGTCTTCCAGTTTTATAGCAGCGAGGAAAGAAACCCAGACTCTGACGACTGTTCACAGATCAGTGAAGTTTCTGTGTTTTCCACAGATTCTCCTGTGGTTTCACACACGTTGAGCCTGAACATTGTTCACTGTATCAAATAAAACTGATGCTCAGTTGATGGTGGACGTGTTGATGAAACCATCGTCCAGGAGAGTTGACTTTTGTCCTCTGGCCTGGTTGGAGTAGATTCTCATTGGTCCACAGATGTTCATTCAATCCCTTCAGTTCTGAAGTTTTTTTATACAGTGGTTTCACACATAGAGCAGATTCTGTCCTGACTTCTGTGTCTCTGATGTTCTCTGCGTCCCCCCATTGGGGCAGTTGGTGGCCTAGTGGTTAAGGAAACAGACTTGGGTCCGCAAGGTCCCGTGTTCGAATCCCCCTACCGCCCCGAGTTAGAGCTGAGGTGTCCTCAGCATGGTATCGTCCCCATACAATGCTCCGGGGGTGCAGGCCCAGCTTTTTTCCCAAAGTTTTCTGAAGGACACTCCAGAGAGATAAATAAAGTTCTATCTATCTATCTATCTACCTACCGACCTACCCTCAGACCAGAGCTGTAGGTGTTTGTACGACTTGTTATTAGGCTTCAGGAAATTCCAAATCTTCCTTTAATTTCAATGTTTTTCCTGTCACAGTGTGAGAGAACAAGACCAAAGACACTGAGATTGAAAACTCAAAGTGTCTTGGTTCACTGTGCATCTATTTCTCTGGATAAATCCAAAAATCCTCCACTAAAGTGTCAATAAACAGTATCTGCAGATCAGCCTCTTCATGTTACACAGCTTTGTGGTGGAGTTTTTTCTTTCCCTTTGAAACCACAAACTGTACGCTGCCAGAAAACGTAAAAAAAAAAAAATCCTTGTTTTGGAAAGTCCAGACTTTTTCCAGAGAGTTTCATCTGATCCTGTGGCAGGTTCTACTGCCACAAGGTTACACAGATTAGTCACGTTGAGATGAGAACAGAGAAAAAGGAACCACAGATTCTTCTTCTTCTTCTGATTTTCTGTCTGCATCTCGTCTCATCAGCATCAATGACTGGTTCTGTTGTTTACTGCTGCCGTCTCTGTCCTCTGTCCACTTTTTGGCTTTTCTTCTGC
This sequence comes from Paraplagusia blochii, assembly GCA_016785265.1. Taxonomy (NCBI): domain Eukaryota; kingdom Metazoa; phylum Chordata; class Actinopteri; order Pleuronectiformes; family Cynoglossidae; genus Paraplagusia; species Paraplagusia blochii. Next base: position 71,272 of record JAFBJS010002658.1, on the reverse strand, counting down.
ATCAACCAGGGGGTAAAACAGAACAAACGTGTCTTGGAGAAGAACAGCATGGTTTCACTTTACGGACGTAGAATAATATCTGTGGTCAGAGCGCTGGGAGGCGAGACAGTTCAACCTATTAGAACTATTTCACAATGACTTCAAACCCACCAGGCAGGTCCTGGAGGACGACACAGTGGTCAGTAGGTCTGTGAGGCGGTCACAGGAATTACATGGGACTGAGTGGTCAGTGATTTGGTCGGTGGTTTTCCTGTGGTTGAATGATGAGATTCTATGTCAAGTGCATCCAGATAAGAGACTAGGAATCAAGTTACGTATAAAAACTATAACTTTAGAATTTTTTAAAATAAATTTATGGTGGTCTAGTGGTTAAGGAAGCGTCTTGGGTCCACAGGGGTTAAGGTTCGAATCCACCAGCTGCCAGGTTGCCACTGAGGTGCTCCGATCATAGCACCGTCCCGACCCACATAACGTCCAGTGGGCTCACCACCCACAGGAAGGCTCACAGTATGGAGCAGTTTGATTTGGGTGGAGCCAACTGCTCCTGTGTCCAAGCAAAGGACAAGCAGAAGAAGACGAATGAATGAATGAATATACTAAAAATAACCAAGAAAAGGAGTTAAAAGTGAGTTAAAATCATTTTCACCAGAGGCAACATCAGTAACACAGTTATAAATCAAACTACTTCATAACATATTTGTTATTTATTCAAGTTATAAACATTGTCCATTCTTCTGTAAAAGTAAAAAAATCCATTTATCAGGTTTAGAAATTCAGCTGCTTGAAGTTTATTATTAGAGAAATAATAAATATCCAGTGGGTCACAAACAAAGGCTCAGTGGACGATCTCTGGCCTTGAGTTTCACACATGCTTCATAGGAATAAGAATAATTTCAAAAAAATCTTCCAAATATTACTTCAAATATGTTGTTGTCGCAGATGTCGGAAGGTTGAATAAAGACGCTGAAGATCCATTTGATGCAGCAGGAAAGTGAGCTGTGGTCACAGAGAACCCACAGTTGTTCTTCCACTCAGGTGTCTGGAATGTGATTTATTTGAAAATCTGCGTTGCTTTAGTGAAGAATGTTCTCCAGATTTCACGCTCTTCTCAGGATGACAAACTATCAGCGTCTGCTTCTCCAGAACCAGACTGGACCAAAGCCAGAGTTTCCCTCGGTCAAATACTCAATATATTACCGATCAATAATCACAGCATGGACACAAACTCAACCTGCGTCCAATCCAACCGTCTCTGATTCCTCTCCACCCTTTAACCTCCACCCGAGCCCTGCTGCACGCTCACCCTCACGCAGCAGATACTTTGAACATTGCTCACAGCTGCGGAAAAAAAAGAAATCCAGAATTCACACCCCCGTCTTCCACATTCATATCACAGTGAGGCCTTCGCATTCCCCCCCGGGCTCCATGATGCAATGCGTGCACACGTCCAACGCTGGCTGAGGTTGGGAACGCGGGTAATTGGGAAACTAACAAAGCTTTAGACAATTTGCACATTTTGGCTCGGCTTCTCTGACGTTTGTGTATTTCAGCAACATCTGTTGTTTTGTAGAGCGGCTGTACGTGACGCTGACACACAGTCGGACCTGATAATTCTGACAGAACCACCTGCACTGGAGAGAGACAGGGCAGTGGATTGTCTGCATTCAATCACAAAAAGACAAATGTCTCCTAGAGGTGTTTTGTCCCGGCTTTGTCCATGTAGAAAATCCACCAAAAAAACACAGTTTCCTACAACAAACAAACTAAATGTTTGCAGCAACAGAGAACTATGCTGTCCAGACCAGAAGAGGCTGAGAATGATTAATAATAAACGAAAATAAAAACATTACAGTAAACTTATTGTAGCAAAAGACTCACTGTATAACAAAGCTCTTCAATAAGTGGCAGTTAAAGACTGAAATCAGGGACAAGAGAAAGGAAAAAAGCATAGAACAACCCAGCACTTTCTCCCACTAACCACTAGAGGGAGCCACCAGTGGAAAAGAGAAGGAAATCAAACTCCTTGTCATTGTGACCCACACCACTGCACACAACGGAATGTGACCCATCACCAAAGTGAACAGTGGGGAGCAGTGAGTGGGGACGGTGCTCAATGGACCTCAGTTGTAACCTGGCAGATGGTGGATTCAAACTTGGAACCATCAAGACCTGAGTCCAGTTCCTGAACCACTAGGCCACCACTGCCCCAAAAAGATGTCAGTTTAAAACCTGAACTTTACACTAATATAATTTTAAACAAATAAAATGAATAAATAAATAAATGTTATTTTAATTTATGATTATTATTAAAGTCCCAGTTTGATTCTTTCGTTGTTGAATCTCTTTCCCTCAAACTAAAGATCAGCTGAACAGGACATTTTCAGGAGTAGATGTTTGTGTAAATATTTCTCCAACTTTTGTCCCATTGTTGGACTGTTAAACTGGTCCAGTACTGTACTTGTCCACAGCAGCAGTAAACACTCAGATGGACTCTGAGGACCAGACAGGGATCAGGTCCAGACTGGGAGGAAGGACAGAGTGTTCAGTTAAGAAGGACTCAATAATCAGGAGAACAGAACAGAACCTGCCCTCAAAGTTTGGTGCAGACATGACTATTTGTTGGGGTTTCTTTAAAAAAACAAGGGAATAAAGTAAATAAAGTGCAGTCGTCTATAATCTCTACATATCTGGATTACCAATCTGGATTAACAACAATCTGCCCGGGACAGGGGATTAAAAATTCAGATTTTTATCAAATGTTTTTACTTAAACGAAACCACAAAAACATGACCTCACTGAAGATCATTTCCTCGTCTCTGCTCTTAAACCGACAACCTCCTTTCCTTACAGTTGAAGACGATTAAAGTTCCCATTTTTACTGCTGCTCCTAATGAATTCAACAATATTCCGCTCCTTTTCCTGGAATCCTCCTCTAATGAGGCAGGTGTTGGACGGAGAGGGACGCTCTCATTTCCACTCACCTGTTTCCTTTTCTGTCCTCTTGTTTGTTGTCCATCTTTGGCTGGAAAATTGGGAATATTCTCCACATGAACACATGGTGTGGAGATGCACTTTAACCACAGCCTCCTGTTCACACCTCCGGTGGGAAGTGGTGAGGATCGGTCAGCTGGATCGGTCAGCTGGAACTCCTCAAAACATGTGAGAGTAAAAATGGAGCAGGACATGTTTTTTTTGGTGTGAGGTGGAGGAGAGGTGGATGAGAGGAGGAGTAGAGGTGGAGTAGAGGTGCAGCACAGGTGCGAAACATCACTGATGTCAAACTACAGCAGTGTGTTGTCCTGCCAGTTTACCTCACCTGCCAAAGTGGCATAAGCTATATGTCTTTTCACCAGCGCCCCCTAGAGGGAGCATGGTGGCTGAGAGACCTCCAGTGAAATACTGGGCAGAGGTTTAACACCACTGCTGTGCCTAAATGGACTCATACAGTTATTGGTTCAAGGTACGGAAACCAGAAACTTTAAAATGTTCTGTTCCCAACTGATTGGTAAAAATAATTCTGGTTTAAAGCCCTGTCTACTACAGACTTAGGACCAGAATGGACAAACTAAGGCCCAGGGGCCGGATGCGGCCCGTTTAGCTTTTCAATGAGGCCCGCCAACATTGTTTAAATTAATTAATTCATATTATTCATATATATATATATATATATATATATATTCCTGTCTTTTCCCTGCAATAAGGCCTTTCTCCAGTAGATGACGTCATAAAGGGTATTAGAAATGTAGGTTTACACATGTCTTTTACATGTCATTTTTACTTAGTTCAAACGAACGATCCATCTTTCCGCAAGTCAAATATTTTGCCTGTTTTAGGAGATAGCATTATTTAATTATCGTATTATCGTATCGTACACACATACGGCGCACCTGATTATAGGGTTAGGGTTTTATATGCTCACACTTCCCCCTTTAAAGTTCTCATGGTGTCCTCTACTACGTCCGCCTTACAACAATACACACACAGGGCGCACTGCACTATAGGGCGCGCCTCACTGTTTTAAGAAAATCTTTTATGTGCGCATACAATACTTATTTCTTTTACGGAACAAAATTTTATGTTTCTGGTTTTTGTTTTTCAGTTCTTGAAACAGTTCAAACTCTGGTTTATAGAAATATAAAAATATACATTTATCACATTCTTAATAGTAACAACAGTAATAACTGTACAAAGGAAAGGATTTTGAACGATGACGACTGTTTTCCCATCAGGTAGAACATCTGATGTTGTTCATGCAAATGTCCTGTGTCTGATGTCGTCCACCAGTGAATCTTAGTTTGATTTATACTGAAGATAATATTTTCACAATAAAATCTCCAGAATTAGTTTTTAGCACCTGGACCTTGATCTTAAGTGAGGAGACAAACGAGGGTCGTCTGGTTGATAGTTAGCAGACAGCCCAGTGACACAGATGTTCTGGCACATTTCTCCATTTAGTCTTTATGAGGACGAGGGTTCTGTGTGCAGCTATAAGGTCATAGTTTGGCAGCAACATCTTCTGTGAAGAGTCATGAAAGAGAAACCTGCTCAGATTAACTTTGCCCCAAACAGCAGTTTGTGATTAGATGCTTTAGGGAGAAGACAAAGGAAAAATACAGGAACCAGTTGTTGGAGTTGAGGCGGTTACAGCAACATAAATATATCAGATTCTTCTCATTTTAGAACCTTGTTGCCCAGAATAGTTTCACTGATCTCTGAGCGGGAACAGAATCGTCTTCCGAGTCTGTGAAACCTTAATGTTTTACGTCAGTCTGATCATAACTTTTTACAATTCTGGAGGATAACGGTGCTCAGATTAACCACAGATATGGATTTCACAACATCCAACAAAGGTGTTTTTATGTTTCTCCAGTAATAGTTGATGTTTTGGCTGCTACTTCACAGCGGTCAGATGGTCGACCAAAATAAAAGCCTCGGAGGATTCAGACTTTTCAACAAACTTGAAAGGTTTTGGTTTCAAATGTCTTGAGTTTCAGTAATTAGATCTAAGATTTAAGGTTTATGGACTTAAATCATTGGGCAGTTGGTGTCCTAGTGGTTATGGAAACGGACATGGGTTCGCAAGGTCAACAGTTCGAGTCCCCTACTGCCAAGTTACTGCTGAGTTCCGCCGTATTGTCCCCACTCACTGCTCCCCTGCTCACAATGGTGATGGGTTGGGTCCAGAGGGATTAATAAAGTTCTAAAAAAGATTAAATTGTGAAATAGTCAGAAGACAGAAAAAAACACTTGGGAATTATCAAAAAAAGAAACTCTTTCTCTCCAGGATATTATCCTGAAATATTAGCTGGTGATTTTGGAGAAAGACACCGGTGAAAAACAGAGCAGGAATCAGATCAAGACGGACAATTCAAACTCATCCACCAGGACATGACACTTCACTGCTTCACCCGATCCTCCTGTTCCTGCCTCCATCAGTTCCTTTGTGCTTTGAGGGGTTTTTGTTGCTTTTACCCAAATACCACTAAACACTAAAAGTGATTAGAATTTGAATGATACCAGGAGAAGAAAGATGTCCATCTGTTCTTCTTCAGTGTGTTAACAAAACCAGGATGAGACAATGAAAAGATAATGATCATTTCTGGAACCGAAGACACATTTAGACCCAACCCCAGCATGGCAGGATCACCCCCATGTTTTCAGTTCCTCAGTTCAGTATGAACCAATATTCAGCCAATGAAAAAACAGAACCCACGTTCTTATTTATGGTACTGTTATGTCTTCTTCTCCTTCGGCTTGTCCTTTTTTTTCAGGGGGTGCCACAGCTATTCAACATTTCCATCTCCCTCTGTATCCTCAACTCTGACTCCAACTACCTCCATGTCCTCCCTCACTGCATCCATCAATCTCCTCTTTGTCTCCTACCTGGTAGCTCCATCTCTAGGAACCAATGTATCCACTTTCCCTCCTCTGAACATGTCCAAACCATTCTCCAGCTTTTTTTCCAAACCTTCCTGTCTGTGTTGTCCCTCTAATCACCTCATTCCTGATCCTGTCCATCCTTGTCTCTCCTGAAGAGAATCTCAGCATCTTTAACTCCTCCACCTCCAGCTCTGTTTCCTGTCTTCTGTCTATTCCTAGTGTCTCTGAACCGTACATCGTGGCTGGTCTATGGTCCTCCTGTGTGTCTGAGCAGGTAATTCAATCTCTAAACTACATGTTCTGGACCATATAGTGCACACGGTGTGAAGTCAACTCTTGGACTGAGTGGATGAGATGTTGTGGTCGTAGCTACCTGGCAGCAGGATTGAAACCTCACTCAGTAACAGGAGGAGAGTAATGTCAGCAGAGCAGGAGACGCTCGTACTGAGCAGCAGCAGCAGCAGTCGTTTCCAAATTGCAACATCAGCCTGAAGAACATGTAAATTACTGGAAGACCTGAGTCTGGCTCTGAAACCTTATCTGTCTCTGCAGCTCGTAAACTATTGCACTAACAGTCCACTGCTGACCACATTACTGAAAGAACGGAGAAACACAGAAGACACATTCTGTGAGTCATTGTTAGCTGCAGTCCAGCTCCTACCGCTCACAGCCATGAACTTAGTAACATCACCAAACATTTTTCAGGAAGACGACAGCACTGGGTTCTGATATTCCACCTCCTCAAATAGTAATCACACAGATTTAACAGTAGAGATAAGGAGAACTATGTCTCCAACTACAGCTCCAGTTGGAGGTTAGACAACAGAGGGAGATGGACAGAACGTAAACTCTCAAAATAAAAAGAAGTTGCTGAGATGTGCAGGAACAGAGCCAGGAAGAGTACAAACTATTGATGATGACATCAGAAACTAGGGACAGAACAAAGACGTAGAAAAAAGGATAAACACCAAATAATACCAGGAACTGAGGATAACACTAAGTATTAGGAGCAATCCCAGGAACTATGCATGGTACTAATAACTAAGAGCAGTGCCAGGAATAACATCCAGGAATTAGGAATACCAGGAACTGGTAATAATAATGTGAACAAGGTGCAAACCCAGAAAAAGAAAATGGAACGGAACCAAAGACTTCAGAAAGAATCTGTTGTTAGTGAAGACACCAGGAGATTGAGACAAAAGACATGTTACCCATCACCAAAGTGAGCAGAGATCAGTTCCAGCATTTGGGCAGCAGGGTATGGGGACGATGCCTTGATCAGTGAAAGGAACGTTGCAGCTTGTGGACTTGAACCTGAAACCTTCTGGACTAGAATCTCTTTCTTATCTACCAAAGCACTATGAGTACCAGTGAAACCCATGGTGTCATCAAGATCTATGGATAATACCAGGAAAAAGTGACAGCAACAGGAACCAGAGGCAGCACCAGACACAGCCCCTGGTTCCAGGGTGGTCCTTTGGTTCAATCCTTGTCCTGCTGCAAAGCGAGGACTCGTGCGGTCTTCTGGGTGTGGCCTCTGCCTGTGATTGACCACATCCAGTCATGTTTGACTGATGAATCAACAATGACTTCCAAATGTGCACAGTCACATTCAGCCTGGTGGACATCAAACCAAGAGCAGAAGAGCAAGGGGACGTGAGACCAGGAGATGTCAGATGAGAGCTCTTTCCCAGCAAATCAATCAATCATTTTGCCGTTAACATCCATTTCTCTCTCGTCACTGTTGTTTGTTTTTGAATTAGAACACAACGCTATAATATAACATTCAACGTCCAAATATTTGTGAAGTTTTGTTAAAATTCCTTCCGTGTTGTTTCCACTCACAGCAGATCCAACACTGATGGACATCAAAGCTCGATGTCCCACTGCTGTCTTCTATAAAGTCTATTGTTGCTTTCAGGGCCAGCAGAGAAGGCTTTGCTGGCCATACATACTCAGAAAAAAATATTTATAAATATCTTTAAATAAAATTATATTATTATTTTTTATTAATAAAAAAAGAGGTTTTACATTTAAAAGTTGGATTAAACTTTTTATCCAATCATATTTCAGCTAGCTAACGTAGTCAGGTTCCATGAAATCTGCCAGAGCCTTCAGAATCAAAAGTGAAGGCTCTGCCCGCTGTAAGTGAATGGGCACATTCAACGCTCAGACCAATCATCTCGCATGATTGTGACCTCAGGGCCTTCTAGCTGGCCTGTTATTTGATTGGCTCACGTGTCCCATGATTGGATAAGCTCCGCTGGGAGTCTGCGACGTCATCTTGTTTGATTTTCCTCGACTTAAAACAGAACTGACTCTAATGTGTGGCACGGCTGATTTTAAAGGGAAAAGTCCAGCTGATCTCCTTGATTTTCTTCAAATCAAACATCTGAGTCAGATAATTGGGGCAACTTTACACATTAGTATATTTGGCTGTAACCATTGTTGTGTCCACTGCATCTGTTGGACGCCCATTCTCGGGGTCTAAAAACGTGTATGTGTGTCACTGATGTTATTATGAGGCGTATTAAATTAAATTAATGTCACAAAACTATGATGTCACTGAAGGCCTACGGTTGAAATGCACGGCCCGCCACTGGTTGCTTTGGATTCAAACTAGCAACTGCTAATCGCTAATTTGAATATGGATATGTTTGAAGTAGTCGATTGGAGCAGTTGTCATTGAAAACATGCTCCGTACCAAGTACCGACGGTACCGATGTCGGTGTCACGGACCCCGTGCTAAATAAGACGACTCAGGCAACATGAGTCCCACGAAGAAACATATTTATCCACAGGAACCAAGAGCTGATTCAGCTTCCAACAAACCTCAGTATTAGAGTTTGAACATGAACTCTTGACACAGTTGGTTACAGTGCAAATAAATCACTGCTCATGTTGCATTTACCCAAATAGTAGCTCTTACTGCTGTGGACCCTGCGGTTCTGCTGTTATTCTAGTGGACGCGGTCCTTGGGATATAAATCATAGAAAATGTAGGGAAAACTAATAATAGACTGGTTCAGACCAGGACCAGGACTTCATACTGTATTGTTGACTTTTTAACTCAAAGTGTCTCCAAAGTAATGAAAGCCTGCACATAGAAAAGCGGCTCAAATGTTTGATTTAAAGGCTGTTGTGTTTCCTACAGTTCTTCTTTCCTGGGAAGTTTATTTTCCCTGTCAAACGGAGAAGTGGTTGTAAATAAAAACCACTATTACGCCTGGAAATAAACATTTTCAGGCGTCCTCGTTCCTGCAGATCTGCATATGGGATTTCACACTGCTTTTCTACTCCACGTTGTCCTCGCAGTAGGACCACTGATGTTGGACATTTGGTCAACAAACTAATTCTCCAAGATAACAGGAGGCCAACAGAACAGGGAGTTCTTCAGAGCTTGAGAACAATGATCATATTCATAGATGCACTAAAATTAAAAGTTGTTGGAACCTTGTCACAGTGTTTCAGTCGTAGTGAGTTTATGTCCTGTAGTGCAGTGATCCCCAACCGCTGGGATGGGGACCGGTACCGGTCCGTGCATGAAGTTGTGCTGGACCACAGAGAAATAATGTTTCCTTTTGTCCCCATCTGTCTATTACTTCCACTTGACCCATACCCATATCAACAAAAGAACTGACCAATAGAATGGCTAGGATTCCATCATCAATAATGCAACTATATTTGATTAGGAAATATTTTCTCAAGAAGACAACAACAATAAACTCAAAATGACACAGAGTCATTGATACAAGATTCTAACTCTTTATACTGGTCTGGTAGCAGAAAGTTATAGGCTGTGAGAAATCCTTGGGAAACCCTTGTTGCGTGCATGGACAGTTAATTCGGGTAGGAAGATTTTATAGGTAGGAAAATATTTCAGAACACCGGAAATTAAATTTTATTAAGTGGTATATATCTGCCACAATTTAATGACCAGTCTGTGAAAATAGTTCCACAAGGTCGAGGAACACTGCTGGAGCTGTCTCTTATACACATC
>JAFBJS010002658.1:44406-61361 GCA_016785265.1 Paraplagusia blochii | reverse complement strand
CTGTGTATTCCATTTACTTTCTTGATCCAAACCAATAACAACAAAAGAACTGACCAATAGAATGGCTAGGATTCCATCATCAATAATGCAACTATATCTGATTAGGCAATAAACTGAAAATGACTCAGAGTCATTGATACAAGATTCTATCCTTGTATACCGGTCTGGTAGCAGAAAGTTATAGGCTGTGTGGACTTGAGAAATTCTTGTTGTGTCCATGCACAGTTAATTCTGGTAGGAAGATTTTATAGGTAGGAAAAAAATTCAGAACACTGGAAATGTAATTTTATTACATTAAATTCATCTGCCACAATATAATGACCAGTCTGTGAAAATAGTTCCACAAGGTCGAGGAACACTGCTGGAGTGGACGTCATGTAGCCAATCATTGAGCAGAATCTGCTCAGTCTGTGATGGAGTCTGACATCAACATGTCTGGTTGGACAGATTTACGTGCTGCCAGTGTTGGATGTGGTTACCATGCATGTTACGGCCAGGGGACACTGTCCCCCAGATGGATGTCCCCCAGGCTTCCCAAAGAGGTTGCCCTCTGATTGGAAGATGTCCTCTCTGCTGCCTTCACTCAGATTTATTTCTTTTGGTTTCAGGACTGTGGCCTGAACTGGAACAGATTCTCTTCCAGCGACGGTAAAAAAAAAAAAAAAAGTAATGGTTGCACAATGGAGGTTGAATTTCACTGACTTTATGGGCAGTGAAGAGAGAAGTGAGGTATTTGTTTGCTTGTGGCTAGGTGTGTGTGTGTGTGTGTGTGTGTGTGAGTGTGTGTGTTGTGAAGGACTTTGTCTTGTTAAATGTGAGAATTATACTGTGCAGCTCTTTGTTAGTTTGTGAAGATATCAGAAGTGAACCATTGTGTAATGGCCCCCTCTGATCTCTGTCCCCCGGCTCAGCTTTGACTTCTTGTGAGGTGGGACTTAGGACAGAAGATCAACGTCCTCACATCTTTGTTTATTACAGACACAGGTCGTCCTTTGAGTGTGCAGTTGTTATGATGAGGTGATTCCCTGGGGGACAATATCCACCAATACTCCACCATGTTTTCCGCTCTAAAGTTTAATGTGTTGCTAGTAACATCGTGATATAAAAATTCTTAATGATCAAATACGTCCTCACAGGTTCTACGTTCCTCAGGAGGTCCAGGAACGACTCCCACCATGTGATAGGCTGTTTCATTTGGATGTTATTGCTTTATTTTGATCATAAAATGTCAGGTGGGTCTGAGCACGAGGCCATTATCGTCTCAACTGGACGAGCGGCTGTTTCCCCTCAGGAGACGATGCCAGGACCCGACATCGGGGCTAAAGCTGCGGCTCACGATGTCTGTCAGACAGACTAGTAACTGAGTCTTTGTTTGGAAGTTCTTTACGAGATTCATTCAGACATTCAGAGTAGTTTGCTGATGTCCCCTGGACTGGTCTGACGTTGGCATTTGTGGAGATCATATAAAACATGTGTAAAAGAAAACCAGTCATATATGTAGAACATGTGAGATGACCTCTGCTGAGCTTAGCAGGAGTTACAGAGTTCTGCCAAAAGTCAGTGTCCCTCAACCTTTATTGCACTTTGGACCAGTTCAATGTCTCATACTATTTTCACAGACCGGTCGTCAAGTTGAGGCAGATAAATACTCCTTAATAAAATTACATTTCTGAAACATTTTCCTACCTATAAAATCTTCCTACCCGTATTATCTGTGCAAGGATTTCTCAAGTCCACACAGCCTATAATTTTCTGCTACCAGACCGGTATAAAAAGTTAGAATCTTGTATCTTGAATCATTTTGAGTTTATTGTTGTTGTCTTCACTGAGAAAATATTTCCTAATCAAATATAGTTTCATTATTGATGATGGAATCCTAGCCATTCTATTGGTCAGTTCTTTTGTTGTTATGGGTATGGATCAAGTCCCCACGGACCACGTTCTGGTCCCCGGCCCAGTGTTTGGGGACCACTGCCCTACGTCATAAGCTTCCTAATTTACCTTTGCCATTAATAAAATATCCATCCACCATCTATCTGTTTGTTTAAGACAATTTTATTTGTTTTCATCCATTTAAAAATGAATTGTTTTATTTACATATTTACACTTGAAACTTGATCCAGTTGTGAATCAAATACACGACAGTTTGAAGAAACTTTGACTCAATGGTCGATTAAGCAAACAAGAAAGACCGTGGTTGGACGAGGAGACTGCTGATCTTTAAAAGTATAAACCAACCTTCACGGTCGTGTATAAAAGTGATAAGTCAGACTCAGTCACTGACAGTAAAACTCCTTCCTGTTTCATTGTTTCAATCCAAGTCTAAACTATTTGCTGTGGTTTCACCTTGGGTCGGTCACTGCAGCCACTCAGTAATGACCACATGTGGAGCATTTATGTCCACTTACCAGACAATGTCGTCCCAAAAAACCTGTGATTTAAAGCTGGAATTACATCAGTGGACACAGGAGAGCGGCGTCCATTAGGTCAGTGAGTCAGTGATGGGTCTGTGGGCAACCGACAGACTCCGAGCCTCGTCACCTGGTGGAGGTGCTGGACAGTATAAGTCACTTTTATGACTTACTTTGGAATATTTTATGTTGTTTAAAGCAATTTAACAGTTCATCACGTAAACAACAGCTTTTTCTCTCTTGGCCCGGTGGCTCAGTGGAGTCAACCCTTTAGTTTTAATCCACTTATGGTGGAAGGAACGAGTAACTGGTTCCTTATTTGATTTCACCTGTGTTTAAACTGGCAGCACAGTCAGTGTGATGGAAGAAACCGTTGTACTTCTACAGTACAGATGTATTGTAATTGTTTCTGACCAGAGAGTTATGACTTTTATCCGACACCGAGGCCAGGACAGAAACTTTTGGTTCCACTAAATCACGGGCCGTCTGGCAGAAGCCGCTCGCTGCCAAGGTTAAAATCACGTTAAAGCGTTTGCCTTCTTTCCTGTAGATGTGCCGCTGCAGCAAAGCGTGACTGACTCGTGTCCCAATTTATTTCTTTCCACTTTTGTTCCTTCTACCACATGGTTCAAGCCAGGACAGATGTTGTTGGATGTTCTTTTGATTCATTTAAGGGAAGTTTCAACATTTCAAAGCAGCCAACAGTCTTTTTTAAGGGACTAACATCCGTTTAAAGGAGACAAAGACAAATATGTGACAATGTCTGGACACTAATATCTAATAATGTTCATCATTCAGATGACAAGGGTCATTTATAGGACAAGATAAGAAGAAGTAATACAGGACCCCGAGGAGGGAAAATATTAATGGAGGTCTTGGAAAAGAGAAAGAACAAAGACTTCAGAAAAAAAACTCAAATGGCCTCAACTGGGGTTGATTTGTGCTGAATGACATGGACAACATCATTTTTGACAAAGGTTCATCACTTTCTAGATCAGGGAGTCAAACTCAATTTCACCCTGGGCCAGGAATAAAAACTGTCATGAAGTCAGGGGTCAAACTCAATATGAAGTAAGAAAATAGTAAGAAAATTCCCTTCTCTCCAGATATTAAATATATTTTTTTCTTATGGAAACATTGAATCTGTCACAGCCAAAACTTAATGTTATCAACACATTAGAAATTACTTTACAAATATTTCACTCTTATTTGGTATTTGTTTCTTATTCTGTCTCTTCGTTGTCTTTCCAGATCATTTTTAATGTTAATCTTTCTTTACAGAACAAAATGTATGCGCTATAACCAGTGGGCAAGTTACTTTAAAAAACTAACTTGTTACTTAACTAGTTACTGTTCTAAAAAGTAACTAGTTACATTACTAGTTACTAAATTATAAAAGTAACTAATAACTAGTTACTTTACTTGAAAACAAATTAAAAACTTTAGTGTTGTGTTCTGTATCAACTATCATAATGAAATGTAGTGGGACAATAAAAACTAAATAGATGTTTAGACATTTTGACAGACATCTTTATTGTAACCTCAACTTGACACTTGCTGTGTGTGCTGCTGTACAGCAACACGTGTGTGTGAGACTGTTTATTTTATAAGGCAAGAAGTCCCGATTGGCTTAGCCTGAAACGTTGACCTATGTCAACCAATCATCGCTCGTTTTCAACACGAGTTCAGTTAGTGTGCACGGCCGTCTTTCACTCGTGACTGCGAGAGTTACCACACACACACACACACGAGTGTGTGGTAACTCTCAAGTAACAAGCCCTTTACGCCACAGTAACAATAACTGTGTTACGTTATTAGTTACCGAGAAAAGTAGTTTTGTTACGTAACGGCATTAAAAATAACGTATTAGTCCCAACACTGCTACAACAAAAACATAAATTAGCTGTAGTACACACTTGATTTTATCTCATGGGCCAGATATTGTTACACTGTGGGCCAGATTTGGCCCCCGGGCCTGAGTTTGACTCCTGTGTTCTATATGAAGCCCATCCACAGCTGATTCTTTAACTCTCCACTCAGCTGTATCTTAACCACCAGACTCATGAAATACATCAATATTCTGATGCCGTTCCAGCCCCTGTCAAAGGTTTCATACCCACAACTCTGGGCAACGATGAATTGTCTAGTGATATCTTAGCAGAGTTTAAAGATACATTTTTCCAACTTATCTTTAGTTGATATTTTATTTGTAAAAGTGTAAACAGACAAACAATGATGGTTGTTCCTGCAAATGTGAAAACCTCTATTTCATCTGTAAAAGCACTTGAAAAGCCAGAGTAGTCAGCTCTCATCTGTCATAAATCTGGGTTGAAACAAGAAAATCTTTCTTTTGACCCATGAAATATAGAACCAGCAGCTGGTAATGTCTTTACACGGGTGTTTGTTGGGTAATGGTTTTAGATGAAATGACTGGATTAGTGACTAGCATAGCTGTCAGACACTGTTTGGTAGCAGTAACAGGAAAATTGGATCCCAGTCTGAACAGTGACTCACTATCATCACCACAATTAGGGTTTGGATTTAGATTTTATTCAAGTTTACATGTTTTTGTCACTTCCAGTTACACAGAGATATTGACTAGAGCAGGCATGGCTAAACTAGGGCCCGGGGGCCAGATGCGGCCCATTGAGTTTTTTAATGCCCCCGCCAACATTCTCCATATTAAATAATTATTTTTTATACACTCTAATATATTAATATTAATATATATTATGTAGGGGTGTGCAAATTAATCGTATTAGATCAGTTATTCTTCTGTGACCTACACGATCCGAGTGCACCAGTCCAAAAAGCTCAGAACGATCGCTAATGCAGTTAAACTGTCTGATGGCTTGGATTTTTTCATGTGGATCGGTTTCCTGCTCCATGGCCCCGCCCACAAATTGAAGTGAGACATAAGCGCAACATTGGCCACTTCCGCCCACTAGAGCGGCGAGCCAATAGACACATATATACATCTATTCACACGTGTCTGGAGGTTGTGTTTCTTTAGTGTAGTCTGATTTAACATAGTGTGACGTAAGCTGATTTGAGTGGAGTTCAGGTTGTGGGTTTTACTCTGCTCTGAACAACATGGCAGACAACACAACACAGACGAAACGTATAGCGTTTCTTATTTAAAATCTAAGTTTTTGGACATCATTTGGTTTTTCAAGAAGGATGGAAAGATAGATAAAAGCAACGCAATTTACCAACTCTGTAGAGCAACAATGGAATACACTGGAGGTCCAACAAACCTTAGCAGTCACTCAGAGAGACGGCAGAGTTGGACTGATGACTGGGGGACGATGACAGTGACACTGGCATGACAGGAACAACCAGTAGTCAGAGGAATGGACAGAATAAAATACAAAAGTTCAATCTGGTTACAGGAGTGCTGTCTACAGTTAAACCTTTCTGAAACTGTAGGCATGTAGTTCACTAAAATAGGTAGAGAGTCACCTGATCCTGATATACTGGTTAATGGAGATAAAATACAAATTGTCAATCAGTTTAAATATATTGGGTTAATATTAGATTCACAGCTCTGCTTTAAAGGCCATATTGGCAAATTGTGTAAAAAAAAAAACAAGTTAAATTTTGCAGGGGACGACAGATGAAAACTAGCCTCTGGATGATTCTTTCTTATTTAACCAGGTGTTTATGAAATTCCATTTCCCACTATTGAATAAACTAAACTAATACTTAAAAGACTGACAGCTGTACAATGTTGTTGAAAGCTGAGTTGCACATTTTTTTTAAAGATTAAAAAAACTAATCGAACTGAACTGATTCGGATCGAACTGGATCGATTGTTTAATATTTTTTTATGAAACGTTCCTGAATCGGATCGTAGCCTGTGAATCGAGATATGAATCGGATCGTTATGTGAGGGAATCGTCAAAGCTCTAATATTAATATATTTAAGTGAAGTATCATTATACTTCACTTATCTTAGTTCAACAGATGATCCATCTCTCTGCTCTGGACATGGACCTGTGTCCAATTTTAGGACCAATCGTGGTCCACCAGTCAAAGAGTTTACCCTTGCCTGGACCAGAGCATGAAACCAGAAGAGCATGAAACCTAAAGTTAGTCACCATGAGGTAACCAGCTGTAATTCTTGTTCCAGTGGTTAATCGGTGACAGGGACTCTCACTGTCGAGTCGTCTGCTCACGGACGCAGGGCAAACCTGTGTGTGGCTCGGACGGACGCAGCTACGAGACCGGCTGTGAGCTGCAGAGGGCGCAATGCAAGGATAAAGCACTCACACTGGCCCACCGTGGCCGATGTCGAGGTAAGACCAACACTTGGCTAAACTTAGCTCTGTGTCGCAGTGAGAAATGGGTGAGAGAGGATGAAAACAACATGGTGTGACATAAACAGGTTTAATCTTCTTGTTGATGTTGTTGTTTTTCTTTAGGAAAAAACTGGTTAAAAATGGACCAATTAGCTGCGGCCCCAGCATCAACCTCACCCACAGAAGGGAGGGACCAGGAGGTGAAAGGTAAGGAGCAGAGAATGTATTCATTTATGATGCTTTAGTTTGGAGAAGACAAAAGAATGAGGATTCTTGTGGACAGGTTGTGGACAGGTGGAGTCCACAACAAGAAGATGTCTTTCATTTTCCGCCTGACTGCAGGCATGTAAGCTTTTACAGACCGCGATCACAGACGTCTTCAGTCCAACACATGCCGCTCACTCAACAGGAACAGAGAGATTGATAGGTTCAGAGTCAAGGTTGGCACCTGAGACCCCGCCCCCCTCATTAGTACAGTCCTGACCAGACTCATTCCTGGAGTGAAATTTGTTCCTTGTGTATGTTGTTCCTGGTAACACGTGACACGTGCTTTTGTTTTATGGCATCCGTGGTCGTCTGAGGAGAAGACAGATGAAGCTACAGACTCCACATGAACCTCTTCATCTAACAACTGCTGGGATAAAACGTCCAAAGCTTGTGTAATTTTAGCTGCTCTATCATTTGGTCGACACAAGACACAATATTTAGATATTATTGCAAGAAAAAATAACAGATTCCAACATGGAGACATATGAGTCTGTCTTTTACTGCTGAATCAGTGACTCAGGGCTTAAAGGAAATCCCAGCAGTCATCAGACTGTGAAACACATTTTTCCAGTCATATACAGGCGGACAAACCACTAGTGCATGGACACATACAGTGAAAATTGATCTGATTATAAGTCATGTCTTTAGACCAGGGGTTGGGAACCGTTTTGACTAAAAGAGCCAAAAAAACCCACATATTTTAAAATCCAATCATCTGAGAGCCATACATACATATTTATTAGTAAAGACAACTAAATAAAAAAGGGATACCAACACTTTTAGACTATACTAATACTCTGAATTTATTTAATTAGTTTTAAGTATTTTATTAATAGGAAAAGTACTACAGTATTACAGAAAGGTTTGTCTCCCTGCTGCACAACACAGCGAGTAGGGTCGTTGAAAATATATGTATAGATTAAAATGTGTGAGATCTATTCATCTGTTTTTGTTTTATTCCATGGTTTTGTTCTGTTTTTTATTTACAGAACAGCAAAATTATCTATTAGTTATTCTGTTAAGAAAAGTCACCTGATTCAGCTGAGAGCCAGAACCAGTCATCAAAACAACCACATCTGGCTCACGAGCCATACGTTCTCAACCCCTGCTTTAGATCAGGCCTGGGCAAACTAAGGCCTGGGGGCCAGATGAGGCCCATTTGGTGTTTTAATCTGGGCCGCCAAAATTGTCCAAATTATACTTTTAAATGATTATCGTTATCCTTCTTCCTTTTCCCTGCAAAGCCAGCATTTCCCCAATAGATGGTGTAGACCAGTGCTTCCCAATCTTTTTCTGTTACGCCCCCCCCTAGCGAGGAGAAAACAATTCGCCCCCCCACCACTCCACCACCCACTCTCCGCCGAAACTATAAATAACAGCATTTGTCTATAAAATAGTTCTAGCTACACCTCTGCATAACATCGTATCCTTGTTAACATAAAGAAAGCAAAAAGAAAGAGATATAGTTCAACTAACAAGGATGTACAATTACACTTTATTGTAGTACGGTGGAAAAAAAAGCATGTTCCCCAGGGGGGGCCCGCTCCACACTTTGAACATTTTGCCTTTATTTAATACTTTACTCATCATTTATCTTAGTTCACGCAAATACTCAATCTTTCTGATCCTGATCTGGCCCGTGACTCAAATTTTAGTACCACCTGTGGCCCAGGAGACAAAATAATTGTCCCCCCATCCCCGGAATAGACTGTAGTATAGATCGAACCCATAGAGACTGGGGTTCAACCAAGCAAACCTGTTTCTACCATGGCCTTAAAAACCATGTTAAAAAGCTTAATGATTATTTCTGTACTACTAGTATTACCACACTCACTACTACAACTGCTACTTCTCCCTGGTGAATAGAAATACAACAGCAATGAATAAATGTAGTCTTTGTAAAAAGCAACACGTTGTTGGATCCAAATGTTTGACCAACACCTCAAACTGCCCTATTGTTTTCATATTTTTATACAGACTATAAAACTGTAAAAACCCCTAATTATATTGTCTGTTTCCTCCATTAATAACATCACAATCAAAACCTGGCCCAGTCCATCTTCTACTCTGAAGGAGACGACATGTCTGCGTCCACTCAGGTCTGCAGATGATTTTATTTTAACCTTTTATTTGTCCACACAGACAGTTTGCCAAATGTGAAGGACTGTGGTTAGCTGGTCAGGCCCGCGGTGTGAATGTGCACACGTGAACAGTCATGAGAGCTGTGGCTGGAATAAATACTGCAGTGGCTGCTGGGAGTATGGGCCAGATGTTGGTTAGTGTGGAGCCCACTTCATGTTTTTGAAACTCCTTAGTCACTTCAACGTTTGTCTCAACATCAGCACAGTTTTCCACTGACAATTAAAAAAAATCTTTTTCAATCCTGTTCAGATGTAGCGAAGTATGGCTCAACGCACAGTTAGCTTTATTTTAGTTAGCTTTTATAATAGGTTAGTACTCTGGTTACTCTGTTCCTGAATCTGCTGAGGTAATTCATCAAAATCAAGAAACAAGTGTAAAGTTTTCTCCAAAATCTTTTTTAATCATTGAATCGATACTTGGTTTCTAGAGGTTAAAGGGTTTGGGGAAAACTAGTGGTGAATGAAAACAAATATTTGTTAATACTTGAGCCATAATCATGTCCTCTCAGTATATCTAAACCAGAGGTGCCAAATAGGTAGATCAGGATCTACAAGTAGATCTCCATAGGAATGTTGGTAGATCCTCAGCAACATAAAAAAAATAATAGTAATAAAAACAGAGATGGAATTATATTCCAAGATGTCGATGCAGGTTCTCAGTCATCCAGGTCATGGTCAAGGTTAAAGAGTTTAGTTAGGCAACTGGACATTCAGTTTTTCGTTTTCCAAAAGTTGCCTAACTAAACTCTTTAACCTGTTTCAAGATGCTAATCACTGGGTTAAAGTTAAAGAGAATAATATACACTGGAGATCAAAATTAGAGAACAACTCATAAAAAATGGAATAATTCTGAAATAATACCATCTTCACTTTTCCACAGTTAAATGACATTTTATTGTGTCTATATCATTGTACTACAACACTTTTTTTCACAAAATGACTAAAGATATTTCGCAAAAAAAATATTTAAATTTTGATCAGTGCATTTTCTGGAAAATATTTTTTTTGCGATATCAAGATATCAAGTTTATATGGGTAAATATTAGGGGTGTGAGGATTAATCGTTTTGGATCAGTTATCGATCTGTGACTTACACGATCCGAGTGTACCGGTGCAAAAAGCCCTGATCGGTTAAAATACTTTAAAGCGGTCCGATGGTTCGGATTATTGTCCGTGAATTGGTTTCCTGCTCCAGAGCCCCGCCCACTCAGTGACGTTTAGACATAGACGCAACATTGGCCGTTTCCCCCCACTAGAGCAGCGAGCCCATAGACACATATACATCTATTCACACATGTCCATGGAGGTTGTGTCACTTGGGCTGTGAACTGTGACGTGGTCTGATTTGATTGGTGTTCAGGTAAATCAAGTTAAAAAACAGTCAAGTTCAATCTCACATTTTCATGCAATTAAAAACAAGAAGTGAAGCTGCAAAACTTTCTTAATTATACAGTATGTTGTTGATGGACACTATATAAACAAATGTGAACTATTTTGAAATTTCATTTCTGCTTTTCAACTTTTCCTTATCAGTAACATGAAGCACTTGGGAATTAAGTTGAATCGAATCGTTTACTATTTTTAATGAATCGTTCCTGAATCGGATCGTAGCCTGTGAATCGAGTTTTGAATCGAATCGTTATGTCAAAGATTCACACCAATACTAAATATATATTTAGAGTTTTCAATCTAGGTAGATCACCACAGCCTCATTGAAAAGTAGCTCAGAAGACAAAAAAGAGTGGACACCCCGGGTCCAGACAAAGAGGTTAAATCAGAACAAAAAAGATTTTTTAAAATAAAAAACATTGCTTTTTTTAATCTAACGGTTAATGTGACTTGTCTGTGAAGATTCTCATTCATCCAGGTCTTGGACTCCCATTCACATCTGGACATGTGACCCGGAAACTGCTCGTTAACATTAGGTAGTAATAGTTTCTGTCTCAAAAAGTGAGGAGACGAAAACAACTCCTCACACCTTTGTCCAGTGGAGGACAGAGTGGTCTACAGGAGTAGAACCAGCAACTGACCAAGTTCCTCAGTTGAGGAAGGAAACATCTTTCAACTCCAAGAAGACGTCCAGTTGCTGACAACTAAAGTTTTTGGTTTATGACTTGGTGTCATGTGAAAAAAAATAGCAGCAAAGTTGTGGTTGAATAATTACTAGACAAAACTTAATGGAATAAGTAAAAACGTAAATAAAAACTCCAGCGACCGTTAAATCGTGCCCTGAAACCAGATATGTGAGAGCGTCAGACGGAGCGTGGAGGCCAATAGTAGTAAATAGTTGGTGTAGTGGTCAGCTCCAAGTCCCAGGTGTGAACAGAGGTGGTGTTGACAAAGAACAGGCAAGGTTCTAAGTAGGAAGAAAAAACGAGAACACAACAGGAGAGCTGGAATTTTATATGCAGTGTTATGAGAACAGACTGTCCTGTCAATATATTACAGATGTTGGTCAGTCCAAGTGTCGTACTGAGAGGAACCAGGCTCTGGAACAAGCCAAGAGACCTCACGAGTCCATGTTTGTCCCAGAATGCAATGAAGATGGGACTTTTGCCCAGGTCTGTCTGTCTGTCTGTCTGTCCGTGTAACATAACACATTCATTTGTCTTTGTGTTTTTCCAAAGTCCTCAGCCTCAGTGGACTCATCTCCATTCACTAATCACAAACACACTGACTTTATGGAGACACATTACACACAATTGCTTTTGTCAGGACTTTGTATGTACAGTACATATATGAGCATCTCTGGGGTTTCCTGCTCATAAAGTTTGAAGGTAAAAGTCAACGGAGGTTTTTAGAGTCTGTCAAACATGGATTATCATCTGGAACAATGAAAGGATATTCATGTACAACAATACTACATTAAAGTAAAGGGGACTAGAGATGCTCAATCAATCAAAGTTTTTAAAAACTTTCAGTTTTATGTTGAAAACGAACATTGTTTATAACAGAAAGTGCAATAAGGAATGGAAGGAAATCAAACTCCTTGTCATTGTGACATTGTGATCCACACCACAAAATCTCACCTCTGTATTTAACCCATCACCAAAGTGAACAGTGGGCAACTTTGAGCGCCCCACAAGCAGAGAGTAGGGACAGTACCATGCTCAGTGGACCTCAGTGGTAACTTGGCAGCTGGTGGATTTGAACCCAGAACCCTCCAGACCCCAGTCCAGTTCCTTAACCACTGCCCCAAATAAATAACGTCCTACCAAGGGGTGTCTGATAATATCATGACTGAAATATTGGCTCAATATCAGCCTATTATTTAATATCTCTAAGAATCATAATCTGTAGTTTTTTCTGATAATGCTATGCCTGGCTTTTGTGAAATGTATAATTTCTAAAAATTGTTTAGGGGATAAACAGCTGTATATTAAAGTAAAAATCACTAGATGGCAGCACAGCAGCTCATTTAATTCTCCTTATACTCTGTACGGAGAAAAAAAAATATCATCAGGCCGGTATCGGTATCTGTTAATATCGGAATCAGAAGTTGTTTGGCCAGTATCTGTATATCAGATACAGTGAAACATTAATTACAGACTAGTTTTTGTTTTTTCCCTAGTTTTACTTACTGAATAACAAAGACAGTCATATTTGCCATCATTGTGCAACAGAGAGCAACAAACTAAACTATCAACATCATTTAATTTAGACTCCAGCGTGTCCACTTTCACCTGTCTCTGCCCTTATTCTCTCTAAACTTGACAGACGTCCAAACTACTGACTCTTTTTGTTCTGTTTCTGACTCTGCAGGTCCAATGTCACACACTGACGGGATACTGCTGGTGTGTCACCAGTGACGGCAAGCCAGTGAGTGGTTCCTCTGTGCAGAACAGGACCCCAGTGTGTTCAGGTACTCACAGGGACAAACAGAAAGACATTAGACCTGAGAAGCAGCCCAATTAAACCCAGTCACAATCCATCAGAACAAACGGAGGGACTTTACTTTAATGCTTCAGTGTCCTATCAGCACTGAGACTAGGACTGGATGGTTTTCATTAGTCTGTTCCAGGACCTCAGTCGAGTAAAGTATCAAATTAAATAAATAGGCCTGTGACTGTGATAATGAAAGGGCTACAGTGCAGAGACGACCTGCACTGCCTCAGCACGGACACGTGCACGGACACAACAGGTGCGAGGGCAACAGGAAGGTTAATTGCCATACATCCAGGGGCCTCTGGGTCCACCTGCCCTCCCGTCTCGCCCTTTGCTGGTCTAAGTGTTCTCAGAAAAGTGGTGCAGAGAGCGCGGGCCTCTGCTCACTCAGCCTGGATGGGAACACTTTATGGTAATCACCATCATTTTCCCTCTGAAGATAATTCACCGGGATTGTTTGCCAGAGTGGGATTGCACAGTCACTGGAACATGTGGTGCACATTTGTGTGGGGAGTGTGGTGAGAATGGACGCATGCCCCGCTGAGACTGCTGAGCAGATGGTTAGACTCCTGTCTTTCACTCTCTGTCCTGTTTTACTATATTTATCTTTCCTTTGGCCTCACTCTTACACTTTTTGCTGCACTTGTTGCACTAATCACTAGTTTGGCTAGAACTAGCAGCTGCCACACAGTCAGTAAACTTCTTGAAGAAACCGCGTAAACTCCAGGAAACCACAAAATTAATTCCCGTTTAGGAACTAAAGACGAACCGCTGTGCAAGAGTTAAAGTATTCCTTTCAAGGTTCTGAGTTTTTGGAACGCTCCCTGTTGTCATGAAGTGAGCTTGTTGACTAAACTAGGTAACTACAGCAGGTGCAGTTGTGTCTGAGCAGGTCGAGAAAATTATCCATCTGCTTGGATTAATCAAACCAAACCTGGACCAAGGAGCTAAAGGAGCAGCAGTATCAGTGTGTCTTAGTATCGTTGGCTGTAGTTCCAATCACAGGACTTTGCACGAGGATTACTCCAGTCTGGGTCTGAGTGGCTTTGACAACCCTGTAGTCTGTGATTCCCAGTGTTGGGCAAGTTACTTTAAAAGGGTAACTTATTACTTTACTAGTTACTGCTCTGAAAAAGTAACTAGTTACGTTACTAGTTACAAAGTTAGTTGTTTTCTAGTTAGTTGTTTTCTCTATGTTAACAAGGATACGATGTTATGCAGAGGTGTAGCTAGAACTATTTTATAGACAAATGTTATTATTTATAGTTGCGGCGTAGAGTGGGTGGTGGAGTGGGGGGCGCGGATTGTTTTCTTCTTGCTGGGGGGGGGCGTAACAGAAAAAGATTGAGAGGCACTGACCTATGTCAACCAATCATCGCTCCTTTTCAAAAGTAGTGTCGTTACGTAACGGCGTTAGTCCCAACACTGGTGATTCCTCACATAAAAACCTGCTGAAACCAGTCTGTTCGTGTGAATTCAACTCACAAACAGACTTTTCTTCCTGCCAACGTGCCGCTGGTCCAAACACTCACTGTTACAATGTAAAACTGGGAATCAAACCTCCTGTTAAGGAAACCTGCTCCTCAGATCTGAAAAAATGTTCGTGGACCTCATACTGGCACAGTGTTCTACGAAATAGTGAAGTGAAACAGTACGGTTGTTATTTCCCTCAGAACTTCAGAGTGAGCAGGTCGGCCAGGAAAGTGACACAACAATATTTTTAACACACGTCTTGTTGAAATGTGTTGCAACTGTTTGTGTTGCTTGTCAGACAAAGCGTGTGGTGTTTTGATTTTGTTGTTTGAAGGGTTAGCTGGGTTGATTTGTTTGGGTCATGCAAGTGTAGCAAAATAATATTCGTTCCAATGGTCGGAACCAATTTTAGTGATGGACAGTTGACTAAGGTGCCAAAAAAACCACAGTCAGAGGGATTTGACTAACACACTAGCTAGGAAGCGTTTGCAGGTGATTTGGATTTGGTGGAACTCTGTTTTGCTTGTGTCAGTCCTGCATAAGATCCGATATCTTCATCGTTTCTTGCAAAGATTTGTACTACACACTGATCCAGAATCTGGGAACGCTAACCTGCAGCCTCCAAACACACCCAACTCCAGCGTTTCACTGACGTGCTCCTGACATGCCCCTGTACACTATGACCCAAATCAATCATCTCACATACGTTTGCAGGAAACTTCCATGAATTTATGGGAACTCATGCTGCGACAAGCGGATTGTCAGGTAGTAAATTTCCTTCTAGTTGCCTGTATTAAATATTTCCTCTGTCGTAACAGGCTGCACCCTCTAATTTGGTTTCTCTCCTTTTTTTTGCATCCATGCATGTCATGAGCTCCTGCATGCACCGAGAGGCAAACAACTTCTGAGAACATTTCCTCCGATGTGAAACATTTAGCCGTAGATGTGTTGCTCTTTAGCACTAACAGAATGTACTTATCAAACCTAGAACCTAACCTGTAGGACAGGCGTCTGAGGGACGGAATAATTGCAGGAATGATGCCTTGTCTATGGTATCAAGAACATTTTAAAGCTTAAAAAACCTTTTTTCAAATCAAATCTTGGGTTTGTCCAAAACTACTGTTGTGTTTCTTTGTTGTTTCCTTTGTTTGTTTGTTCTTTACAGCGTCAGTAACAGACAAACCACCAGGACCAAATACTGGCAGAAAAGGTGAGCTGAGATCTGCTGCATGTTTGTGCATGAATGAGTTTCTGTTTGCATGGAAATTATATTTACATTGATCCTGAAAAGGTGAAAGATCGATGTTTCATTTAGATTCATGTGGATAAAAATGCAGAAAAATACAAATGTAAGAATATTCCTGCTGGATCTCATGGGAGCTTGAAATCTGACTAAATATTTTGTGTGTGTTGGTTGCACCGCACAATGGTGTAAAATTAGCTGGCGCTGCAGGAGGCAGTAAAAAACCCTGGCAACACTGTCTCAACATGTAACTACCTGATTTTATTTGTCTGCTGCTATGGGTCAGTTTGACCTCAACTGTTTCAACTCGCTAGCATTTCATCTGATTTACGAAGCTACGTTAGTAATTGTAGATTGAAGCCAATCAAAGTTTTTTTTTCTTGTGGTTTCCTTTTAATTCAATTATTTCCAAAGGGTTTTTCCAGATGTGACAAAACTGCACGTGGGTGAGTATTCTAGGTTCTAGGCTCATGTTCACAGCATCATGTGTTTAAGATTAACACACTGACGAACAGGAAAGAGACATAATTGTAATTGTAATTGAGAATATATGTGTAAAACCAATAATATTCTGAAAGATCATATATTTAAATTTACGACCAAAAGTCAGAGAAAAAACTACCGCAATCTAAACTAAAATAAATCCATCCATCTAATATCGGAGCCATTGGGTAGAGCTGGGGCTACACTATAGTCCAGGGGTCTTAAACTCAAACAAGTTGCGTAAGTAAACTCAACCACACTATCATTTCACTGAAGGGTCACGTCAGCTTTCAGTGTTTAATACAAAAGAAAAAAAATTACTAAAAAAAAATCAGTTTCCCATAGATTCTGTGCATTACAACACTGAACCAGAAGGAGTCTGTGGACCAGGATTTGGAGAACTGTATAATTTACCATAAAATGTGGAGAACAAATCTATAAAATATTATTATAAATTCAACATTCACATCAAGCTGGGGGCCGCAAAATATCGCTCTACGGGCCGTAAATGGCCCACGGGCCGTGAGTTTGGGACAATCCAACAGTTCACCACAGAGCCACATCAACAGACCAGTTGGTCTTTTTTGCAAAAAACACTTTTTTACAAAAAAATAAATAAACATAACATAACAGTGTAAACCAATTTCTAGTGTAATTCTTACAAAAAGTTGTGGCAACTGTTTGACAAAAATCGGACTAACTCTCAATCAGTTCATTCATATTTATACACTTCACTCCTCAACTTTTGAGG
>JAFBJS010002658.1:18167-44213 GCA_016785265.1 Paraplagusia blochii | reverse complement strand
ATAATGTACCATAAAATGTGGAGAACAAATCTATAAAATATTATTATAAATTCAACATTCACATCAAGCTGGGGGCCCTCCTCAACTTTTGAGGAACTCTGTAGAACTTCCACAGACCAAGATCCCAGATCCATGACCAACTTTCATTTTGAGGAAAACAGCTGAGGAGGCACATTCTCTGAGTCAGCAGTTCACAGAGTGATGACTCAGCAAAACCAAAACCAAAGAGCAGAGCAGACATATGTGCAAACTGAAGAGTCATTGTAACAGCATAATAAATACAAAACACCTGTGAATAATCACAGTCATGAATGTGAACGAACAAAACTGTGTGTATGAGGTCTGAGAAGAGAGAGTGTGTGAGTGTGTGTGTGTGTCCTGTGTTTCCATGTCATTCCACCTTTATCTCCACTTCTCCTCTCCTCTCCTTCTCTATCTGTCTTGGCCGGGCAATGTGCAAATCCCAACCATTCAACAGTTCTGGAGAGTAGATTGTATTAACCTCAATAATGGTAGTTTCCTTCCGTTTCTTTCTCACCCTCAACCCAGATGACGGCTCCAAGCCGACGCCCACCATGGAGACTCACGTCCCTGCAGAGGGCGACGGTACGACTCTTCCGCCTTCTTATTTTAGCTGAACCAACGACTACATTTGTTTTAGCCATTAGGTTGAAAACTGGCTCCGTGACCTGATCTAATTTTTCTTCTGTATATTTTTAAATTCCAAATCATCATCCAAGACTATTGGATGATGATTTGAACAGAAGATGACAGGTTTTAGGAACACACCATATAATCTAATGGAAATTCTTCATGTCAGGGATTTTTTTTTTTTTCAAACAATAGGAAATTTGATGCAATTTATTGTTGGTTTTGAGGCTAAAATCTGGCCGCACTAACTGCGTCTGAAATCAAGGTTAAGTGAAGTCGACTGTGGCGAAGGATTGTTATGATAACGTGTTAAAATTTTGCTCAAATCATTGCAGAGATCACGGCTCCCACACTGTGGATAAAGCAGCTGGTGAAGCAGAACAGCTCCACCTCCAGGAGGATAGGTGAGGGATGAGAAAAATCTTGCCTTCATATTCAAATGTTACATTTTTACTACACGTGTTGCGCGAGTTAATAAATAGAAATATACAGCTGTGGCTAATAATCTGAATTTGCAAATAATAGATGTACAAGTCCCTGAAAGGGACAAAAGGAAAAACTCACACTAATGAATCCGACTTGACACTAGAGTTCAATCACCATTAATACAAATTATTTGTAATGAAACCAATATGATCATAACAGACAAACAATAACGAGAGTTTGCTTTTTGAGACCAACAAATAAATTATTACATATAAAAATGTCAAGGCAATTATTGAAAATACTGTGTGTCTTTACTCTGGTCCAATATTTCAATTTTACAGATCAATTAACTTGGTGAAAGTGTCAACTTTGACAGCTCTATAATTTTATTTTTGTTTTTTGTAAAGCGACCTTGGGTTACTTGAAAGGCGCTTTATAAAACCAATTTATTATTATTGATGTGATTATTATTATTTTACACTGTGTGTAAATAAATAACAAATGACCCAGAATAGTGTCTCAGTTGATTTAATCACAGTAAACAGATAAATCTTCCACATCCCAGCATGCAACGCTGCGATGCCAACGTCAACGTTGTTTAACTGACAACAGAAAAATCTGCAAATGTGTTGCTTCCCTCGACCAAACTGCAAACAGTTTCCCACTTCCCGGCTCTCGCAGGATTCTTTCAATTCCTTTTTTCCCTTAGATTTTTACACTTTTTCACTGAATTGTGCCTTGACATGTTCCCCTGTAGTTTCCCAGCCTGCGATCAACACAGTATGTACCGTACATTTATCAACCCTCTGGACACAAGTCAGACAGTGAGATTCTGGGAATGCGTTAGTGAGTGTTGTACTTGTGAGCTGGCAATGGTATGATAGACGTGCAATACCTACAGTAGGACTTCAGGGGGTGTATTTTTGTCTTATACCTTACAGTATGAGGTAAAAGGACATTTTTTTTTTTACACCGTCCATACTCATAAGATGCTGCTCAGGACGAAGAGTCAAACTCAAGGGTCAGGGCCCAAATGCTGCCCGCAATGTCATGTTGTATGGCCCACAGGAGTTTACTGAGCATTTATTAAAACTTAACCTGATAAATTACAAATGGTTTTATTACTCAGCGATGAACAATATTAGTTACGATAGTACCGGTAATATCGATGCTATTGGCCCGATATCATCTATATTGTAGTAGTGTGTTTATGTTGTACACAGTTTATATTTATAGAATGAATTCAGTCTAGTATCACACTAATTCAGGGAAAATTAGCTTCCTATATCCATATCAGTAATTAAGTGTTTGGGCAAGATCGGCAATATTAGATATTGGCAAATGTTAATATCGGTCATCCCTAATTAATGCGCTTCCTTTAACAACTGACCTTTAAAAGAAATTGTATTGTTGATGTAGCCCACTGGTAAGATGAGTTTGACACCACAAGTCTAGACAGTTTGAAGAAGTTTAAAGAAGTTGGACCAGCACTGTGCAGCATAAGAGATACAGACACCGACGACTCTTTGAAAAAGTGTTTTCAATTAGCGTCTGGTTTTCTCAAAGGATGAGCGTCAAGGCTGAGTGAGGATTCAATGTCATCACGTTTGAGACATGAGCGTCGAGCGTGTTGGTATGTTTCAGATGTGCGTGTCGTAGACGGCCAGATCTGAGCGTCTGTTTTTGTTGCTACGTGAAAATCTTTGTAATGGCAACAGCGGGGATGTGTGTGTAAAACATGGCTGCATGTGGGGTGGAAATAGATGTGTCTGTTTTAGATTGACAAGGAAAACGAGATGTGTCTTGTGTTTTGTTGTAAGAAATGCATGACAAAAGATGAAAGGGAAAACATGCTAAAAGCTGAAATGATGTTAGCGTTTTCTTAGAATTGTCTATTCTCTTCGGCTTAATCCAAAATCACTTCCAGTTCGAAAACCTAAAAATTCATCTAGTGATTCCAGATCTATGCCTGGCTACATCTTAAAACTAGGAGAAACACAAACAGCACTGAGTGAGTAGAACAGATGTTAATAGAACGGATCATGTGTTTCATTATCTGTTCTTGTTGACTTTGTTCTCTCACTGAGTCTAGTGTCTGGATGTGGAAAATTGTTGTGAAAAATGTATAATGTCAATTGGAGATATTACATCCCAATCATGGCTGTGCAGAGAATATTTTGGATATTTTTTACAGAACAACATTTCACATTTGAAGTAATGAAAGTACCATTTAAATACAAATACAATCAATAACCGTAGTTATGTTTTAATAGAATTGGATGATTGGATGGATGGATGTACATATATACATACATATATACAGTATATATATAGATATATAGATACATACACACCCAAATGTACATATGTATACGCATATACACACAACAATATACATATATATGTCAAACAATATGTTATTCTCATACATATGCACACAAATACATACACATGCTACCTAAGCCCATGTTTATCTATTACATATGAGTGTACACACACACACACACACACATATATACTGTACATATATATACAGTATATACTGTATATAAGAGGTGTGCATCTTTCACTCACATAACAATCCGATTCAAATCTCGCTACGATCAGATTCATTAAAAATCGTGGTTGTGTATCTGTCTGGATGGATGGATGGAAGGTAGGTAAATAGGTAGGTAGGTAGGTAGGTAGACAGACAGACAGATAGACAGACAGACAGACAGGATGGACGGATTAATCCCTCAGGAGTATCCTTTGAGAAATTATGGTTCCAGCAGCAGAACAGCACCGAACAAGGCATAAATACACATAATAACATATAAATATATAAGTACAAAAAGGACTAATACACAACTCCACCAATAACAATATTGGTGGAGTTGAAGTAACATGGCAGTGCAAATGATCTTCCACCTCAGGATGAATTTGGGCTGTTAACTGCACGACTGCCTTTCAGCAAGAAGGTCAATGGTCAATGGTCCCAGCTGGGACAGATGGACTTTGACTTTCTTAATGCATTGAGGTCGTGGTCGACATGAAATGTGAATGTTGGCATATAAGTAAATTTACACAAAATAATTTATTGAAATTTGTGCAATACATGTACAAGTCACTAGGTAGTGGAATGGAATTCACTTTGATGCATGAACTTTATACCATCTGTGTCATGGAGTTGAACACATGCACGGACAAACCACCTCACTCAACTTTCCTCCTTCAGACATTTCCGCTATTTCCACCACGGAGAAGGTTTTTCTAAGAGCAATGTTGCAGTGATTATTGCACAGCTGAAAGCTATTGAAGTGACGCGAAGAGGAGAGAGTTGGATTAGCTCTGGGGGTGGGGGGAACGGGGGTATATGGACAATGGAAAGAAGAGGGAAAAGTGGATTAGGATGGGAAAAAAATGGTGACCGTATGGCAAGAATGGGGAAAGAGAGAAAAAAAAAATCTGCTTCATCCTACAAGTGTATGAAGCAAAATAAAATCCTCAGCCTTTCCCTAAAACATAGGGTCTATCCATCGACCCATCTCCAAACATTCCTTCATCTAAATCCTCTTATTCCTAACGGTGTCCCAGGAGCAGCATTCCCAGGAATGACCCAAAGAAAAGCTCTGCTAGTGTCTGCACGTAGTGTTATCTCTGGAATCTATGTTGGCAGCAACTCATTGGACATTGATGTGATACTGTATACTGGATGACAGTTAGTGTCAAAAAAGCAAACAGTTTCCACTGAAAAAGCAAAATAACCAAGTGTCCCAAGTCACTCACTGCATCCAAGGATCGCTGCAGTTAGACAACCAAACAAAATTCCTTTTGCATACAGTGGAACACATCACTCAGCACCAACGATTAGACATGCGTCAAATATGCTGATATTAGAAAATCACAATTTGTAAAAAACTTCTGTCCAACTGCTCAAAATATGTTGTTTCGTCTTCCACTGGATTTTCTTCTGTGCTGACTCCACACAAAGTATTTTATTAAATACTTTCTGGCTTACAGGACGTACCAGTAAAGCCCAGCATACACATGTGATTACACATACTGTACAGTTACACAATTATCAGATCTGCATTATTCGGCGACGGCCTGAGTCGAGTTGCGTTGCGACTTGTACAGTGTACACAAGGTTACGACAAGCAATTAACACCTCATGAATGTCCTCCAATTACCACATGATCGGTTGTGTTACGATGAACCATGTTTGAAATTCTGTCGATTTACCCCCAAACCCGCCCACCGCGCCACCGTGTCACACTGAGATTCTCTTTAGGAGAGACAAGGATATGTGTATAAGAGACAGCCTCATGAATGTCCTCCGATTACCACATGATCGGTTGTGTTACAATTAACCATGTTTGAAATTCTGTCGATTTACCCCCAAACCCACCCACCGCGCCACCGTGTCACACTGCACATGCGTGAGCATAGACACGAAGAAAACAAGTAAACAACATGGAGAAGCATGGTAGAATTGACAGACCAGATGGATCGCATGGTCACGTCAGGATACACGTCATTCTGTCACCTTTTCTTTTCCGAGTCTGTGCACAGAATGGCACAGCGGAGTTAGCATTTGCTTCTCCTTCTCCTTTTGCTTTTGACTTGTCCCTTTTTTCAGGGGTTGACACAGCAAGTTAACAATTTCCATCTTCCGACTGATCCGTTATGTAAATCATTTTGTTGTCCCACATCTTTGATTTGCCCAACGTTTTACATGAGGATGCCCTTCCTGACGCAAACCTCACCATTTGTCCGTGCTTGGGACTGGCACTAAAAAACACTGGCTTGTGCCCCCTAGTGGCTGGTTTGGAGTTAGTACTTGTTTGCTGAGCACTAGTCTCACCTTGTCTGAAAAAAGCATTTGTGAGAATTGACACTACTACCTAATAGAGACCTGGGCAAACTAAGGCCCAGGGGCCAGATATGGCCCGTTTGGCGTTATAATTCGGCCCATCAGACTTGTCCAAATTGTACTTTTAATTTATATTATGGTTTTCCTTCTACCTTTTCCCTGCAAAACCAGCATTTCCCCAATTGATGGTCTAAAGAGGTTTAAAGCATTTTGCTCTTCTTCAATATTTTACTCATCATTTATCTTAGTTCACGCAAATATACAACCTCTCTGATCCTGACCTGGTCCGTGACTCAAATTAAAGTACCAGCTGTGGCCCGCGAGTCACAATAATTGCCCAGGCCTGACCTGATCCTACCAGCTTCTTCTTTTCCCTCCTCCTCAGTGGATTACTATAGTATTTATTTACGTTTTATGATGTAACAATCCAAAGCACTGGAGTCGTACGTGTTGCCAGTGTTCGGTTCATTTGCACCCGACCACTGGATCGTACAGTGTGAGACCACAAGTAGTGATGTGTGACTTGATTACCCCTGTGGTTCACTAGTACAGTGAAGGGAACATAATGTTGCCACAATGGAAAAACAAATCACACAGTGTACGCCTGGCTCAACAGCACTGTGGAGAACATGAATGCCCCATTAAAGGTGTAACAGCAGTCGTAATGTATTTACATAATTCAACAGCATCTCCTGTATGGAATCCTCACTCCCGGCGCCAGTAGAACCTCTGTATAATAAACAGTGACCAGACACATGGCACAGTGTAAAGAACACTTGAGTGTGTTCACTTTTGTGTTGGCACCGATGCAACTCCAGTGGAAACGGAGACAGACGCGGAACTGATGCTGGAGAGGAAACTTGTGAGGAGCAGAGGAGAACTGAAGCCTAGTGATAATTTCCTGACTGAGGCCACGACAGGCAATCACACGCTGATTTCAAATATTGATGATGGTTGATATAAAATTGCAGAATAATTGGCGGGATAATTTGGTGCAGGACACAAAGGAAGGACAGTTTTAGATCAGATTTCACGATTTCTGTCCTGATGTTGTTGCGACTGTATCTGATTGGGTCCAACTCCGTTGGACTGTTGTGACAGTTCACCCCACGATAGGAAACTCTCCAGATGAACTGTTTTTGTTCTTCTTTAATGCTTCATAAGGCACTCAGAGGTAAAACACAGCAGCGAGTCAATGCTCACTTCATCGCTGTGGCAACAAATCCTGCAGTTTTCTCTGCTGCACTTGACTTTAAGAGTGAGGGATGGGCTTAATGGATATGAAAGCAAACACATCGTGGTGGGTTCAAGGTGTAGCAGTAGATACGCTCTGCTGTCGATGAGCAAACAAATTTGACAGATGATGTTAACGTAAAAATTCCTAATATTCGATTCATCTAATAGATGTCGGGTTTGTATTAACACATTAAGCTACTAGAGATGATGGAATCATGGAGGAACATGATAAAAGTTTTCTGATTTAGATTTGGTCCAAAGGACTAAAAATGTGTTTCTTAAGTTGTAGAAAACCTGATAAAAACACCTCAACTTTGATAAAGCTCCAGCCAAAGCTACTGGAATCATCTGGGACGTCTATCTCAACATGTTAATGTCAAACATCTTTGTAGGATTTTTGACCAACCCTAACATCTTCAAACCATCTCTCTCCTCCTAGGGGACGTGTAATGGTTCCCAGCAGGTGACCCAAAAGCCAAACTCGTGAGTGGTGTCAAATACAAAAATTTATTAATGAGAAAAATTACCGAAACAAAAATCCTGGGACCAATTGAGAAGCACACATCTGAACTCCAGTCAGATGTGTATAAGAGACAGGCTCTAACCACGCCTCCCCACACTTGAAGACATTAACCCTATAACTGCTGTATAAAACCTTATAACCATTTCAGTCTCACTAGATTTCATTGTGACAGTTACTACAGAGCACAACACTAAACTGTTTAATGTGTTTAGATGTGTATAAGAGACAGTCTTCAAACCATCTCTCTCCTCCTAGGGGACGTCAAAGTGTCTCTTTCTCTACTGAGTTTGTCTCTTTAATGGTTTCAGAGAAAGTTCCCTCTTGTGACCAGGAGAGACAGAGTGCCTTGGACGAGGATCAGCACAGCCCTCATGAAGCCATTTTCATCCCAGACTGTGGACCAGGGGGACTCTACAAACCAGTCCAATGTCACCAGTCCACAAGCTACTGCTGGTGTGTTTTAGTCGACACAGGACGACCAATTCCTGGAACCTCTACAAGGTGAAGTACTGGAACTGTTCTATTGTTTCATTCATTCATTCTTCCTCTTCTGCTCGTCTATTGACAAGTCACAGGTGCAGCTGACGCCACCTATATCACATTGCACCATATTGTGAGCCTTCCTGTGGGTGGAGAGCCCACCAGAAGTTATGTGGGTGGTGTTCGAATCCACCAGCAGGGTGCCACTGAGGTACTCTGATCATAGCACCACCACTCTAATCATAGTACCTCAGTGGCAACCTGGCAGCTGGTGGATTTGAACTTGGACCCAAGTCCACTTCCTTAACCACTAGGCCACCACTATCCCGTTCTAGTGATCTGAGTCAAAAACCAAGTACCGTATTTTCACAACTATGTGTGTGTTAAATATAGTAATGGCACACATAACTGATACTGCGCCTTTTAGTACGATTCGCCTTATGGTCGTGAAAATACGGTATGTCCCCAGACCAAATGGTTTGGTACCGCCTCACGTAGAGTTTACCCTTAAAATCAAATGACTTGTCACTAATAAATACATTAACACTTAAACTTTTGCTGGTCTTGTTACCAGGACTAACGCGTGACTTATAACGCCATTACGTAAGGCAACTCCTTTTCTCTGTAACTAATAACGTGACACGTTATATTTCCAAATCAGTAACGCCGTTATAGTTACTTTTCTGTGAAGGGGCTCATCACTAGTTACTATCTAAGGACCATCTACACTGTTTCTCTCCGCCTGGGAGAGGACCCAGCAGCTATGGTATCTGCTGGCTATCACTGTGAGTGGTAACTCTTACAGTCATGGTGTGAAACTATGTGAAACCCGTGTACTATGTAAATCATTTATCCATGCTAAGCCAATCAAAAAGAGACCTGGATGGGTCTCCTTGCCTTGTAAGGAAATAAACAGTCTCACATACACAGGTGACACGGTACAGCAGCACACACCCACAAGCAAGACAACGGCAAGCAACAAGTTGAGGTTACGGTAAAGATGCCTGTGAAAATGTCTACACATCTATTTTGTTTTTATTGTACTGTAATGTACAGCGAACGTGTAACTTATTTCCAGACTCTAATTGCAGCGTTGCTCCCTGCAGCTTCACTCTCTCACATCTTCTCAGCTCTAACCACGCCTCCCCACACTTGAAGACATTAACCCTATAACTGCTGTATAAAACCTTATAACCATTTCAGTCTCACTAGATTTCATTGTGACAGTTACTACAGAGCACAACACTAAACTGTTTAATGTGTTTTTCAAAGTAAAGTCACGTAACTAGTTACTTTTTCAGAGCAGTAACTAGTAAAGTAACAAGTTACTTTTTTAAAGTAACTTTCCCAACACTGCTCGTTACAGTCCAAAGATGCAGTAAAGCCTATTGCTACAAAGCTGGATTTCCAGATGTTGATGAGAATAAAAGAGTGACATTGAAAAACCATTTTAGTTACAGGTTGTCAGGTTAAATCAAACCTGCTGTTCCTGTTTCTCTTGACAAGAACCCATACTGTAAAGAATTCACTGGAAAACAGTTTCAGTGGAAACAAACAATCAACGTTTGGTTTGACATTTGTTTCCAGTACAGTTGATACTGTTTATGCTGCCTTTGAGAAAATGACTAGAAACATTAGTGACTGGAAAGAGTTGTGCGGCACAGACAGAAACAGCAACAGCAGCAGCAAAGAAAAGGTTAAATAAATAGTGAACTTTTCCAACTGTCCTGGTCTCCAGGACAAGGAAATGTAATAAGAAGAGTCGGGATGTTTGAGAATAGGCATAAAATGTGTCATTCTTAGATTTAGAAAATGAAAAAAAAACATTACCTCGATGAATGACTTTGATAACAATTCTCTTCAAATTATGATTATTTATGAGGTTTTAAAGACCAAACTGAAATGAATGATGAAGTGCATAAATCCCCACTAAAGGCATCACACCTTGATGGGTTAAACTAGCAGCGTGACTCCTCATCAGTGTATCTGAGGTATTTGTCCTCCAGGCTGTTGTTTCTTCACGTAAAGATTTATTGCATTTAAAAGAAGACGTCATACTGCTCGCTGTCTCTCTCTCGCTATATTTTTTCCTATGGACCAGCAGCGTGCAGAGTCATGTAACAGACATCCCATCCTGGAGAAAAAAAAAACCCTGCTTGCTTTTGCTCCGAGGAATAAAGGTGGAGACCCAGCCAAATGAGAGACACATGCAAAATATTCCAGGGAACATTGACCCAGTAGTCAGGAGGAAGCAGGTCATGATATGTATGATGCTGAAACCATACTGTACCTGCGTCAGACCACGTATTGAATGTTGGTGATGAAGATAAGACTGTCATTCTGAATAAGACTCTACACATCACGTCACGGCCAAGACTAAGTGACAATGTATGGGACAAGCAGCACAATGTATTGTGTGTTTGCCTACAGACTCAATATGTCTCCTGGCTGTAAACGTCAACTCTGTTAATTGTCAGGACAGAAAGGTGGAAGAACACAATCTGTGGAATATTTTCGTTTTGCTGTCAGAACCTGATTGGTTTAGTCTTTCTTTACTGCTCCCATGTTCTCGTGTATCCTTTTCTCATGCAGCCACGTTCCTGTTGTCTTTTGCTCTTTTCCTAACAGGTACCAGAAGCCAGAATGTGACAGCGCTGCACGGTCTCGTGGGTCGGATTTAGAAGATCCCTTCCAGGGCAGAGACCTGACAGGTTGGATCTCCTCTGGGTTTTTTTTTTGGTTTACCAAAAATGTCCCTGCATTCGTAATCCAAACATATATTAACAGTGTGAAGAACCTTTGGTAAATGTTACTTCAGTCAACACACTGGACTGTCTCAGCTCAGGTGGATTACTACAGGTGGATTAGAAGACAATAAACACAAATCTATTATTCTTATCAAACAATATTAACTAATTTTACCTTTGATGACGTACTGAGCAAACATGTATAGAGAAATAATGTAATAAAAAAGAGATATTATTCAGTGTAACTTGTACACAGTGGTTAAGCACAGCTGTACAGCTACTCAGCAGTAGTGTCAAACATCCATAAACATTTTACTGTCCACATAAGTCACTGCAGAGCTGCAAGGTTTTTTAAAGCTGTGTATAATGAAGGGTATTAGTGCGAAATACTGCTATCACCGATAGCATGTTTTGGGCAGGAATACTGAACATCTACTTCAGTGACACAGTGAAAAACACAACTGTCAGCAACAACCATTAGGGTCTGGACTCGAGTATCAGCATATTTTATCCTCAAGTTAACTCTCTATATCCAACTACCTCCATGTCCTCCCTCACTGCATCCATCAATCTCCTCTTTGTCTCCTACCTGGTAGCTCCATCTCTAGGATCATTCTTCTACCAATGTATCCACTGTCCCTCCTCTGAACATGTCCAAACCATCTTAATCTGTCTTCTCTAGCTTTTTCTCCAAACCTTCCTGTCTGTCTTGTCCCTCTAATTACCTCATTCCTGATCCTGTCCATCCTTGTCTCTCCTAAAGAGAATCTCAGCATCTTTAACTCCTCCACCTCCAGCTCTGTCTCCTGTCTTCTACCTATTCCTAGTGTCTCTAATCCATCCATCATGTCTGATCTCTCCACTGTCCTGTAAACCTGTCCCTCCACCTTAGCTGACTCTCTTCTATCTCAGATCACTCCTGACTCTTTTCTCCAGTTGTTCCATCCTGTCTCCACTCTATTCTCCTCAGTCTCTTCCTCAGTCTCCACTGCTCTGAACAGTTGATCCTCGGTATCTGAACTCCTCCACCTTCTACACCTCTGCTTCTTGTAACTTCACCATTCCACTGTCCTCCCCTTCATTCACACACGTACTCTGTCTTGCTACGACTGACTTTAATTTCTTCTTCTCTCCAGTCCAAACCTCCACCTCTCTAGGTTCTCTTCTAGTTGTTGCCTCCTCTCACTGCTGATCACAATGTCATCTGCTGTTGGTCAAAATGGTGACAGACAGGGACAACACAGGGGGAGAAGTTATCACACAGTATCACTTGGTAACATACATATACAAAACATTAAAAACCATAAATAAATCCCGACTGGTTCTGATAATAGTTACTGTCAGTGATCTGGACAACTGGTAAAAGACTGATTTGATCCACATACAGTGGGAAAGAACTCCAGTCCTTCTCAGTCATGTGGCTCAACTCTAAAAAAGAAAGAAAGAACATTACTTATTCAACCGAGTGAGCATGCAGAGAATTTTGATGACCACATGGTTCTGTTGGACGTCCTCCCAGCACTAATCAGGGGGTCACCTCTAAACTGGAGGGGGTAACCATGGCTGTTGGCCCCCTGCCCTGGTTCCTGCTGTCGTGCTTCAGGTTTTCCTTGGTTTCCCCTGTCATCTAGAGCTTTCACTGTAACTTTAATTCAAGCTCCATCTGGTGACTTTACAGAATGGAGCTCCACTCCTGACTGTGCAGCAGATGTGTGGCATGTTTTAAAGGTGTGAGTGTTGAGAGGTGCAGCGGGTGAGGCTGTGGGAGCTGCTGGTTAGTGGTGGAGGTGGTGACTGTGGACTGCTGAGTGAATATATAATTTTATGTACTGTGAAGTGATGTTTTCAACCGTCACAACAAAGCACAATGTGCCATTAGCACCACATCAAGGCCATAGGAGGAAAGACGGGGTGAGAGGAAGTTAGTTAACAGTTCAGCTCTGCCAGCGGGCAAACGTAGAATGAACAGAAAATGAGGTAAAACATTTTAACAAGTCAGGTTTGTTTGTCCAAAATAACAGATTTGACTGGATGATTTGCATCACATGACGTGGGGGGGACAAGGACATTAATTTTTACTTGCCATCAAAAACACTTGACTAAGTTAGATCTCAAGACTACTGATACAAAACAAAACTTTTGTTTTAATTTTGTAAAACGTTGTTACTCTGTAACAAAAGTGTTACACTGTACTGTTACAGTACACTGTAACAGTAGTAATCTACTGACTAACAGTAGACTACTAAGAGTAGTGTTGTACCTTTGTACTTGTTTTATTTTATTTTTATGCTCTGGTGACGTCTACTGTCTGTCCGTCCAGGGAGTGGATCCCTCTCTGTGGTTCTCCCTAAGGTTTCTAACGGTTTTTTTTTTTCCCTGTTAAAAGTGTTTTTTCCCTCTGTAGTTTTTCCTTACCCTGGCTGAGGGTCTAAGGACAGAGGATTTTACCAACCCTGTAAAGCCCTTTGTGACAAATCTAATTTGCAAATGTGGGCTAAATAATAAAAAATTTGATTGACTGAATTATTACCGTATTTTCACGATATACATAAGGCGCACCATACTAAAAGGCTCAGTCTCAGTTTTGTGTGCCATTACTATATTTAACACACATAAGACGCACCTGATTATAGGACATAGGTCTTATATACAATCCACACCCATACTTCGCCCTTTAAAGTTCTCATGGTGGCCTCTACGACGTCGGCCTTACAACAACAACAAACATAGGGCGCACTGCACATTTTGAAGAAAATCTAAGACTTTTACGTGCGTCTTATGGTCGTGAAAATACGGTAATTAAAGAGGATCTAGTCCTGGGTTAAGCTTTTACGTCTACGCAAAACACATTGTCCCGAACAAGTTTTTGCCATTTGGAATCTTGTTTCAACACCTGTCCTTGAAAGATAGGCTGACCTTATAACATGTCTATTTAAGACTTGGCTTAAATCACAGCAACATGATACCCATCTGACTATGACAAATTGGACCAAGTTAATTCCATTGACATGACATGGTAGTAATGATTAAACAGCATTAAAGGTATTAAATAACAATGTAGAAGAAAGTTTTTTGATTAAGGAAATCTTGATCATTCATGACGAGGCTGTTAGAAGGACAGGATGAGAAGATTCATCTACTACGCAGCTGAGTTTAAAGTTTACTCTTAACAGACACAATCATGAGGGTTCGTTTTGTGCAGGGTTTACACTATTAACATCTTACATCTGGACCATTAAAGACAGCTACCCAAGTGTTCAGAATTGCGTCATAAAAGTTAACAGGTCTGCACAACTCCACAAAACTGTTTCGTCACCACATCGACACTTCTTTGACAAACCGGGGCTGAGAGTACATCCATAAAATAAACGTGGACATTTAACAGACTGACCAGTGTTTGTGGTGGCTTGCTACCCTTTAAGTGGTCAGCAGCTGTTTTGTGTTGTCGTCGGTCTTCGTGGTCAAACGGTTGACTGAGATTTGAGGGGCACGGCGGCCTCTCTGCTCATTAATGACTCAAATTTGTCGTGGAAGGTAATACTGTTGTATTCCCTGTTAATTTGTGCCAGGTTGCCCGGAGGCAAAAAAAGTGGAATTCATTACAAGCTTGTTAGACGCACTAACTACGGACATGGTGCAGGCTATAAACTCACCAGCCCCCTCTGGTGGTGGGAGGTAAGTTTCAGAAAACCCACGACAAATAAATTCAAGTTGATAACTCAAGCTACACTACTTTACTCCTACTCTTTCACAAATATTTTTTCAAACTACAACCCATAAGTGTACTTATTGTGTAGTAAATCCAACAACAGAGCAAATACAATGAATTCCCTCTCATCCTCCTCACTTATGCTACAGTTGTTGTTCTTTCACATTCATCAGATTCGTTGAGCCCGACCCAAGTCACACCTTGGAAGAGAGGGTGGTGCACTGGTACTTCACCCAGCTAGACACCAACAACAGCCAAGACATAAACAAGAAGGAGCTTAAACCTTTTAAGAAGTACCTGAGGAAGAAAGCCAAACCCAAGAAGTGCTCCCGCAAGTTCGTCGACTACTGTGACCTGAACAGAGATAAAGCCATTTCTCTGCACGAGCTGAAAGGCTGCTTGGGCGTCAGCAAGGAAGGTGAGAGATGATGAGGAAACGAGAGGGGGCTTTGGGAAAAGAAGAAGTGGGAGGTATGGAGGGGCTGATAGATGGAACACAATGAATAGGTGGATGAGTGAAGGATGGGTGATGGTTGGTTCAATTGAATGATGGATGGATTGATGCTTCGATCAGGGATAGATGGTATTGGATTAATGAATGTATTCATGGGTAAATGGAAGTATAGATGAATGATGATAAATAGTTGATGGTGATCAATATGGAGGGATCAATGCTTGGGTGGAGTAATAATAACCCATAACAAGAATAATTCCGTTATGCTGAGACAACAGCTGAGATTCTCTTTAGGAGAGACAAGGATGGACAGGATCAGGAATGAGGTGATTAGAGGGACAACACAGACAGGAAGGTTTGGAGAAAAAGCTAGAGAAGACAGAACATTGGTGGAAGAATGATCCTAGAGATGGATCTACCAGGTAGGAGACAAAGAGGAGATTGATGGATGCAGTGAGGGAGGACATGGAGGTAGTTGGAGTTAGAGTTGAGGATACAGAGGACAGGAGGAGATGGAAATTGTTGAATCGCTGTGGCAACCTCTTGGAGAAAGGGACAAGCTGAAAGGAATAGAAGAAGAAGGAGAAGAAGAAAAAGGTTAGGGTTAGAAGCTATGAAGGAATCAAATCTGAGAGGCACATAAATCAAACGGGAACTTGACTAGGTGATGATCATTTTTCCAGGGGACACGGAAAACATTTACAACCGCATGAAATTTTCACTTTTAATATTCTCTGAGAGTTGGAATAAAAAAAAAAAACATTTAGTCACGGTCATTTGCAGAGAGTGATGATGTAACTGTGCTAAGTTGACAAACAGATGTGTTGGCAGGAGCAGCAAGGTGAACTGCTCCACTCCACTAATATTCAGAGCTGACTAATGTATTGGTCCATACTGGGCACAGTCTGGAACACAACACTAACAAATCATTACTTCATTTGACTTCGCCTCTAATACAGACCTTTACAAACAACTGGCTTAGTTACATAACAATCAACTGAAGACAAAAAAAGGACAATACCAACAGTCTTGTCATGTACTGATGGTTCTGTCCTGCATCCAGACATTTGAGCTATGGAATAAGCACACAGCTTTAGAAACCAAAGCTAGCTACATGTCTGTGTAGATTCTCAGTCATCCAGGCCATTCAATCCAAAATGAGTTACTTTGAGGGCAACTCTACACAGTGTGTTTCTTAAGGACGTTCAAGAAGACGTTCAAGAAAGCTAGCTACATGTGTCTGTGCGATAATTTGTTTACTGTTTTCTTCAGACAGACAGAAGTCTATCAGATATTCTTGTTGCAGATTCCATTTAAAAGTACAATTAACCATCATTAACCTCATTTACTCCATTGCTTTAATTTTATAATTCTTAATAATTAAAGGCCAGTTGGTGGCCTTAAGGAGACAGACTTGGTCTGGTTCGAATCCCCCTTCTGCCAAATTACCACTGAGGCGCCCTGAGCATGGTAACGTCCCTACTTAGACAGACTTTATTGATCCACATGGAAAATTGTTTTGGCACAGCTGCACATTGAATTATCGCAGATAAAAAAAAAATGAATAGAAAAGTATTAAATTCTAAGTGAAATAGAGAAGTACTATTAGAAAAGTAGAAATAATAAAAGTAGAATTAAGAATTAAAAATGTGAAAATTCTAACAGAAAGTAAAGACTTAAGTACAATAAAAAGAAATGAAAATTCTAACAGAAGTTAAAAGGTTAAAAAGAATAAAAAATAAACACAATAATTAATAATGGAATTAAAAGTGTTAAAAACTTAAATAAAATAGAAGCAGTGCATGAGTGTGACATGAACAATGTTCTAATCTCCTTTCTAACACTGAACAGTGAGTTATTATACAGTTGTATGGAGTGAGGTATGGTTGTGCTCCTGAATTTTTCACTGTTTCTACTTCTACTCTCTCTTCTTTCCTTTAAAACACTGTTTGTCTTT
Source organism: Paraplagusia blochii (assembly GCA_016785265.1). Classification (NCBI taxonomy): domain Eukaryota; kingdom Metazoa; phylum Chordata; class Actinopteri; order Pleuronectiformes; family Cynoglossidae; genus Paraplagusia; species Paraplagusia blochii. The sequence continues at coordinate 27,175 of JAFBJS010002658.1, read as the reverse complement.
TGCAGGGAGCTCAGCCACAAGTGCCAACCAAGGGACAAGGCAAGCGACAAATTTGTACAGTAAGGCAAACTAACTTTCTATTCCCAACTCCAACCCCGTATCATGTAATCATCATGTTACTACAGCACAAAAAAAGGATCCGAACAATCCTTGGTGACAAATAGATTCCGCAAATAAACCCAAGGAGATAAGATCAATGGTTCTCAGCTGGTCCCACATTTTCCTGTGGTCATTAAGTCGCGACTCACTCCCTACCGGCAAATATTCTACCAGCCTGCCTTTATTTTCCAGATGTTCAGTTTCCAAATGAGTTTCAATGGTTCCATGCTCTCCTCAAGCACTTTGAGGTTTCTGCCCCTTGCCATCATCTCTAAAGAAAAATACATTTTTCAAATTTGCCAGGTCACATTTTCTCTTTGCCATCTTGTCTCATCGCAACAACCGTAGATCGTGTGATAGCTGCATGTGTCTGACATGTGCCTTTCAAAATAAGATAATCAAATTAAACATATGCTCCACAGCAGATTCACATCATTTAGCTGATTTTTGTGTTCTGTTCGCGACCCATTCAGATCGGGTTCTCTACCCACCAGTTGAGAACCGCTGGATAAGATTAAATGATTCTTGAAAATTATCTGTCTCAGCTTTAGATATTCATGACTCAATCTGTTAACAAAGTACTTTACTCTTCCTGTGAAGGGACGTTCTTCTTTTGAATGTTCATATACGTTGTCCAACGCTTGTAAAAGACAGCAGTGCAGTGAAGGGATTGAAATGTAGAGAAAATCTAGTCTCCGTTGAGTCATGGGCCTTGGCTGCCACTGTCATTTCACTGTAAGGTCAAAACCACTTTTGATTTGATTTAAACAAATTGAATTGACAAATCAACTTTGCTCTAACCTTTTGAGAAGTGACAGCTCAACAGTACATATTTTCTACCTGGTCTGTTTTCATAATTCCAGGACCGCTGTCTCCTCAACACCGTCCTACATTTCCATCTGTCTAAACCTCCGACTTCCCCCGCTCACTGACTGATCACTGGTCCCACTGATGCTGTTGACTCAGACCAATGTTGTGTTCAGTGCCACTGAGAACTGAGGTCATGCGTTTACACTGGCGCTTCCGTGCCGTGCCTTGAGAACAGTGGCTCAGAGCGGGCATAACGTCAGCCCCCTCGGACACTGGCACAGCTGCCAGGATAAACAGCTCTGGTGTTGGAGTAGCAGACAAGACAGAGTGTGGGCCAGTAGCTGCAGTCACTAAACCTGCCACCTTCATGGTTAGGAGTTTGATTTAAGGGTCAGGGCAAATATATGAGCCACCCTAAGGTTCTACAGGTACTAGTGATGAATATGGAGAATGTAATGAATGTAAACCAGGGGTGTCAAACTTGCAGCCCAATGGAACAATATTTATAGATTTGTTCTCCACATTTTCTGGTAAATCCTATAGTTCTCACAACCCTGATCCACAGTCTCCTACTGGTTCAGTGTTGTATTACACAAAATCTATGGGAAACTTTTTTTATTCATTTTTTTCTTTTAAATTGAACACTGAAAGCTGACACGGCTCTTACGTGAAAAGCTGGTGGGGTTGTTGGCCCTCAACTTATTTCAGTCTGAGACCCCTGATGTAAACGATAAATGAGAGAAAGGTAGAGCGCTGGCATCTGGAAGCAGAATGTGTGTAAACATATGTGGAGAAGAACAATGTATTCAGGTATGTTGATCCTGTTGAGTTGCATTTCACTGGAGAAAATCTTTTAGAGTTATATCGCCAGTTTGGGGCTTGTAGGAATACCTGTACGCTCTCTTAAGTCAAAGATCTTAAGTAGGAGTGACATATGTCTGGCAATAGAGAACATGAGAATACCTTTAATGGACGTGAGACGCTGGGATGGTTCCAATCAAATCCCACAGCAGTGATGTCTCAGACCTGTTGGCCAAGGCTGAGAAGCAGCTACAATTCTCCTCAGGACTCTGGTTCTCCAATCCCTGGGGCCAGGGAAAGACAAGTCTTATGTCATTTGATAAATTAATTGTATTAAATAGGTACAAACTAAGGTTTTCCTCACTACATTTTAAACAAATAAATTTATCAAATCGTCAGCAGTGGTGGCCTAGTGGTTAAGGAAGCAGACTTGGGTCCACAGGGCTTCAGGTTTGAATCCACCAGCTGCCAAGTTACCACTGAGGTGCTCTGATCATAACACTGTCCCGACCCACATATCTTCCTGTGGGCTCACCAACCGCAGAAGAAGATGAATGAATGAATGACTTTTTCGTATCAGTCAATCCAACATTGGAGTTAGTCATTGTAAAAAAAACAAACATGTACCCGATGTTATTTGTGTTTAATATGCAATAATAGAGAGGGAATAGTTTTTGTATTTTATTAATATCCACTGATATTATATGATGATTTTTAATGTTTTTTGATCAGATACACTGTGATCAGATTAAACCATGTCATTTTTTGACAGTTCTGGTTTTACCTAAAGTACAGCAGCAGTTCCTACCTCCAAATTTTTCAGATCTTTTTGATAATCTATTGATTTTTGTTCTTGATTAAAAGTCAGCCTCCAAAATAATTAAGACACCTTTCCCCACCAAAAAAATCCAGCTATTTTTAAATATGTTTTTGGTTTTCAAGTGCACATGTTTAATTGGGTTCTTCAATAGAGAAAGTATGTTTGCCTTAGAAGTCAAGAGAAGGATCCTGGGTTTGATTCCAAGAGAACCACAAACTGCCAGGCTGTTCCAGCAGATCTCCTGTTAACGCAGGCATTTTCCAAAAGAGGAATTGGGAAAGTTATAATTAAAATAATTATAATTACTGACAATTATTAGTTTATATAGAGTTTGAGTCATGTGGAAAAAAAAACAGAAGCCATTTTGATGATAAATGTAAATTTCTTTTCAGGAGAAACAAGATCTACATTCTCAACCACTTAAAGTGAGTTTCATTGTTGCTGTGCCGTGACTTTGTAATACTTAGTAGCAGAGATCATTTCAAGCTTTAAAATTACTAAGACATTGTATCATAAATTACACACACATTGCCATTTCTATCAACCCAACTTTATTAAATACCAATTAGTTTGACGGATGGTGAAGAACGTTGCCATTTCGTCAGTCAGAGTAAACACATGGAAGTTTATTTAACAAGTCAGATGCTGTTATACACCACGGCTGCTGTAAGGAAAACAGATGTGGTTCGCAGTAATGCTTCTTCTGTCCTGTCCACTGTTTAATGTCAGACTGTTCTCTTCCACTTCTGTCCTGCTCTTCGTTCTCCCTCCTCTGTTTGTCCTGGCGACATTTGTCATCAGGAAGGAATGAAAGCAGGACATTATGAGGCTGACCTGGCACCCAGGCTGCAGCAGCATTAGAGACTTCTGTTCACTCTGAGCCAACAGTAATTACCGGCAACCACTTCAAATTGAATTGTCCAGAAATCAGGTTGACACTTCAGGTACTGCTCAAGGAAGCAGGTTTCCAGAGTGGACTTTATCTGTCCTCTACCCAGTGGAATTTAGATGTTTAGTCAATTAGTTTGTCCACAGTATTGTCAGAACACTCTCCCTGGTCTATCATCCAGGTTTACCTGGACTTCAGGTTCTGAGCCGAGTGTCTTTATTGGCCCATCCCAGGTGAGTTTTTCACAAATAGACAGGATCTCCTTTCAGATCAGTATCTGAAGTGAGGCCCAGATTTCCAGGGAGCTTTGTGTTGTTAATGGCACAGACACTATGACTGGGAGAGAGGACCATTCACAGCTCAGGACCCTGGTAGTTGCAAAGCCAACTCATCAGCAGCACTGTTGCTACAGAGACGTGTGTCTGAGCTGACCACAGACCTGACAAGACAATGGAATTGTGGGCTTCTGTGGTGGGTTCTACATTCTGCTGTTCATGTGTGGATAGTAAAACTTCTTCTTCTATTCCTTTCAGCTTGTCCCTTGTTTCAGGGATTGTCACAGCGAGTCAACAATTTTCATCTCCGCCTGTTCTCTGTATCTTCTACTCTGACTCCAACTACCTCCATGTCCTCCCTCACTGCATCCATCAATCTCCTCTTTGTCTCCTACCTGGTAGCTCCATCTCTAGGATCATTCTTCTACGTATCCACTGTCCCTCCTCTGAACATGTCCAAACCATCTCAATCTGTCCCCTCTAGCTTTTTTTCCAAACCTTCCTGTCTGTGTTGTCCCCCTGCTTATCTCGTTCCACACCTGTGAATCAAACTAACTAGTTAAAGATGCTACAGAGACGCCCGATTAAAAAACGTACATGCGTTTTCTATCTCTTTACTACAACTTGAGATGTGTCCTTTATCTTCAACATCATGGGACCTTCCTTCATATGTTGAGAAGAAACCAAGTTGTGCTGCATGTATTTGTGATTTGATACTTATTATCATGATGTTGCAACATTAATGATATTGATCTTTTATCAATATCACATCAAACCTTGAATTTTGGATTGGGGGCAAACTCAGCCCTAAAATCGTCTGCGTGGTGGGTGGGAAATTTACCACCATCAAAATATGATCTTCCTGCTTTCATTGGGTCTAGACTAAGGTTTAATATTTTTACCCGAAAATGACAAAAACTAAATCACGGGAGAAGACAAGCTTTTTCCCCCGGAATACCGGGATTTATTAACTTATTTTTTTCCTGTACCCTGTGTATAGGCCTTATATAAATATCCTAACGTCCAGCCGGACGTACAATTAAAGTGGAGACTTTGCTTAACAATTCCACATTTATTGCGAAGTCTTACTCACAGAATTTGGTCGCTGTCGGCCGTAACCACGCCAATATATAGAACACGTCTCTCCCACTCTCACTCCTGCTCCTCCCCGACCCCTCGCTCATGCATTCACCCAGATGCATTCACAGACCCTTTGCTGTCCGCATTACTGTATGAAAACAAATATATGCACGCCACTTTTTTTCCTCCCAATTTTTCCCAGGTCTCGTCTTCACATTTCCCGTTTCCAGAGATTAAACCCTAGTCTAGACACCAAATTAGTCCATTACCTAGTATGGTAGATGGTTTGCACGCCGAATTCCCTTCCTTATGCAACCCTACCTGGAATTGACGCAATTAAACATTAAAACTTCAACGTACTAGATAGGAATCTTACCTCTGCGCACTTTAAGGACCACAAAGATTAATCGCTGAAGATTTGCAGAACATCAGATATCATTGACCTCTGGCTACCGGCACTTCAACGAGCAGCGTCGGCATTTTTAACTGCTGTTTTCATCTAAAATATTGTTGTGTTCATGAACATCTGGTGTCCAGGCCTGAGGAGACAGATCTAGTTTAGTCTGTCAGTCCAGTTTAAAGCATGACATTCAAACCAGTTCTGACAAAATCACCATGAAACTCAATGGTGATGTTTTTCTCTTCTTCTTCTCTGCGGGTGCCCAAAGGCTAAATGGTGATGTAACCCCTGAATTCACCAACTCTTATCAAACTTTTAAACACTTTCCAGCACCTATGAAATAAATGCCCTGAATAGTTCCTACTTTTCCGAGATCTTTCATCGTGAGCCCACCATCATCATTTCTTTTACAGTGCATTTACGTGATGCATGTCAACCAGATGTTGGCGTGTCTTCCGCTGTATTAGGTGGATTATTCACTTATTTTGTTATTCCTTTTCTCACAACAGATGAGTCAAGTTCACAATTTTGATATTTAATAACACAAAGATGTCAAACCGATGGTTGGTTACATCTATGACTTTGACCTGACTTGTTAGTAATATGTGGCAGCCCAGTCTGCAACAGTCTTCAGACGCTTCATAACCAGAACTAACATTATGTCCTAACCCATGTCCTCCATGACTACTGTATGTAGGATCAACACAACAAAATGTCACCTCTGTATTTAACCCATCACCAAAGTGAACAGTGGTCAGCATTTAGCGCCCGGGGAGCTGTGGGTGGAGATTGTTCCATGCTCAGTGCACCTCAGTGTACCATGGCAGCTTGTGGAATCAAACCTGGAACCCTCCAGACCCAAGTCCAGTTCCTTAACCGCAAGGACCACAGCTACCTTTCACCACAGAGATCTGTAGGAAATAAACTTTTTTTTTTCTGGTCACTAAAACTAATGCACCACAAAGTGGTTATCACAAAACCTAACAACGTTTACCATGTTGAGAGTGAGTTCTGTACAACAATTTTACACTTTTGGAATGACTAAAGAGTAGATCCACTCATCAATTATAGTAACGCTAAAAAGCAAATATAGATTGTTCATCGATGTTTCCTCAACAGCTCCCTACTACAGCATCTCTCTGCAATTGTTCCTACCAAATAAATTGCTGGCACAGTTAGAGTTTCATTAGGCAACTAGACATTAAGTCTTTTTAGAAAATGTTTCACTTTTCGCAAGCCTCTAAGACAGGGGTCTCAAACGCACATAAGTCGAGGGCCACCACCCACACTGTCACTGAGGGGCCCCGTCAGTTTTCAGTGTTCAATACAAAAGAAAAATTAAAAATAATAAAAAATCCGTTTCCCATAGAGTCTGTGTAATAAAACACTGAACCAGAAGGAGACTGTGGATCAGGGTTTTGAGAACTATAGGATTTACCATAAAATGTGGAGAACAAATCTATGAAATACTATTATTAATTCAACTTTCACATCAAGGTGGGGGACGCAAAATATCATTCTAGAAGAACTGAACTTGGATTAAAGGTTGAAACCAAACGAAATAATTTACTTTTACGTGTTTACTCATCTGCTCTGGTCCAAGCCTCCTCTGATCACTGATTGAACTGCGTTTTCATTGCCCAGCACATCTGCAGTATCACAGCCTTTTCCATTCTTCTTTCTTTCTCTCTGTTCCCAGTAGGTCGTCTGGTGTGAGGCGAGAAGGATCCAGAAGCTGAGACAAGAGCAGAGGGATGAGAGGGAAAGCATCTGGACACGTGCTGACAGGAAAAAGTGATGGAGCAAAGAAAAAAAAATTAAAGAGAGGTCGTAGGCTCTGTTTCCATGAAAAAAATGGACAAAAATGTATGAAAAAGAAAACAGGCGGCGCCAAAATATTTGCACTTTGTCTTTCCCTTTGTTTGAAATGTTTTTTCTCTCTGTATGTCTCGTATTTTTCCTGAAGTGACAGAAGGTTGTAGGTAAAGAAGAGATTATATTTTTGGAGAGAGAACACGAGCGGCTCATCACTGGATCAGTTCAAGTGCCCGTGTTTCTAGTTTTCTCCCATGTACAGTCAGTAGTGTTGATGAAAAATGTGACAACCAGTGTTTATTTGCAGAGTGAGAGAAGAAAATGTGCAGAGAAGAAAAGGTTAATGAGTCATTTGGAGTTAAGGCTATTGAACACAAGCAAAATAAATCATTTACAACATAATAATTTGCAAAGAACGCAGACCTCAAGTTCTGGTACATCTCCTTTCACATTTAGGCTTTTTCCGTAACGGACAATTTTGGAGTTAGGGAATTGTACCAAGGTTCTGTCCAGTTCTATGTCCTTGTTCCTGGAGCACAAACCTGCCAGTATGAAACTGTGATGACAGAGTCTAATAATTCAGTCAGATTTTTGCTTTGTCGGTCTCCCATGCACTGTTTTTATTTCTTTCATTATCAACCTTCACTCATCTTTTAGCAGAATCTGTTGGATTTCATGTTGACCTGGAAACAGTGATGGATAAAACCAGCTGTGAATGTCTAATTACTCTGTACTGCTTTGTGTGACCATCAACTAATGCAATACTATTACCTGTATGTATTTTTGCAGTACTTTCGCTGCACCCAGTCTCTTGCTCTTTACTACACGATTATGAGGACTGTAACAAATAAATAAAGACATGAAAACTTTATAAGGAGGAACATATATATGAAAAAACTAAATAGGAACAAATGCAGTCCAGATAATTTCTTATAATAATATTAGATACATTAAATACATACTGTAGTGTGTGAGAGTATCTGGAATTGAAATTCTCACTAACTCTTTAAGGTCCTTATCAATGTTTTTTTTTTTATCAGTTATCGTCACAATCAGTTAGGACAGAAGTCTTTTTTTGGTTTAAGTTAAAGAAAACAATAAAGCTGTATAATGTATATCAGTGTTCCCCAACTGTTAATTGTCTCATACTATTTTCACGGACCATTTGTTAAGTTGTGGCAGATAAATACCCCTTGATAAAATAAAATTTTTGGTGTTCTAAAAATTTTCCTACCTATAAATTCTTCCTACCCGATTTCCAAGTGCTCGCAGCCCATAACTTTCTGCTACCAGACCGGTATGAAAAGTTAGAATCTTTTGAGCTTATTGTTGTTGTCTTCACAGATAAAATATTTCCTAATCAAATATAGTTTTTTTTCTGCTGCTTCAGTCTACATTATGTGGCCCAGTGGTCAAACTTGTAGCCTTAACTGACCGTATTCAATTAACTATCAAATAAAGTATATGGATAAACCGGATGCTGAACAACAATCCCATTACAAAAAGTGACTGAAACTTTTTTTTTATTACCACCTCCTGAGCACATCAACACTCCACAGGTGGAGTCACATAGGTGTAGTGACTGAAGCTAGGAGTTCTCACCAACCTCTCTTTTACAGAGAGCCAGGAGTGGACGTCAGCCAGCACCGTTCTCCAGGAGATCTGTCCTCAGTCAATCATTTGACTGACAGCTCACCAGGTCATTACATTAAAAACAGACTTTATACGGCAGTAAATGTAACATTCGTTACATAAGGGCATATATTTCATAATATAGTGTTTTGGAGAATGTGCCTAAAGGCCAGAAGTGAGATTGCCACAAGAAATACATTTTTGCATGACATTGCTGCTTATAGATTTAATCCAAGGTGATCTGTGATAGAAGAGAGTCAGCTAAGGTGAAGGCAAAGGTTTAAAGGACAGTGGTGAGACCAGCCATGATGGATGGATTAAAGACACTAGGAATAGGTAGAAGACAGGAGACAGAGCTGGAGGTGGAGGAGTTAAAGATGCTGAGGT
>JAFBJS010002658.1:0-17803 GCA_016785265.1 Paraplagusia blochii | reverse complement strand
TGAGATGGTTTGGACATGTTCAGAGGAGGGACAGTGGATATATTGGTAGAAGAATGATTCTAGAGATGGAGCTACCAGGTAGGAGACAAAGAGAAGATGCAGTGAGGGAGGACATGGAGGTCGTTGGAGTTGTAGTTACAGAGGACAGGGGGAGATGGTATCTGTTCACTCGCTGTGGCAACCCCTGAAAAAGGGACAAGCCGGAAAAGAAGAAAAAGATTTAATCCAAAAACTATCAACTTATCTCAGAAAAAAAATCCAACGATTTGACACTAGGCAAAGGCTCCTTCCATCCATCGCTGTGAACCAGTCACTTCTCCTTTTCTGATTTGTTGTTGTTTCCGCTTACTGCTGGGAAAATATCTACATAATTGTCTTTATCAAGTTAAGTTACTGGCTGAGTCTGTACTCCGTCTCTGTTTGATACTCTGTCAACGTGATAAGATATGGGAAAATATTTCCTGGTAGTTTTAAATCTAATCACAACAACTGAGCTGCGACCCATGGGTTGGACACTTGGAGGAGTGTGTGATCAGCTTTATTGCAGCTGTTCTGACTCCTGTCTCTACTTTTTGGCTGCGCTGCGTGAATTGGGGTTTAATCTTGTTTTTATCTCAATAAAGCAGATCTCACTACAAAAAATAAGAGGAGGAGGACAGGAGAGGAGAGGAGACGAGAGGAGAGGAGACAACTCTCTCACCATTGTACAGTTATAACTATACAGAGGAAGAAGAACAGTTGTATAATCACTGATGTATAATATTTAGAGAAGAGCCGTTCAGGAAAACACTGTGCACTCCATATAAAAATAAAGGGATCCAATACATTAATCTCAAATGAATGGATTATAATAATAAATTATTACATAAGAAGAGTCTAACAAAGACATTGAAGAAGCACAGAGCTATAAATATGGGGTTAATCACTGTCAGATCCCTCAGACTGATTCATTTCCATCGTAAATTTTCCATTGAAGCGTCCTTGGTGTTGAAAACCATTCTAAATGTTGCATATTCATTGTTGTCAAATTAATCCTGCAAGTTTTTTTTTATTTCATTTTCCAAAACAGACCAGAGTTCAGGAAATGAGTTTGGAATCAGCAGCAGGATAAAAAGAGGAATCCAAGCAGCAAATGTCAGATGTTTATTCAGGACAATATCCCAGGATTATCAGCCTGTTGGAGCCTCAATACTGCTGAATATCCACACTATTTAAAACTAAGTGCTGCGTTTATCAATGCCAGTAAACTAAACATTCGAGTCTGCTTAGTAAGAGCACTGCAGAACATGGGTGTAAACACTCTCCGTCTGTCCTTACACTGCTGATGCCACTGCTGCTCAGTGAGACATTCACACATGCTGCAGCTGGACTTTACCAGCGCACAACCAGAGTGGAATCTAAAACACAAAATGTGTCTGAATAACAGGAACCTGAGTCAACCTGAGGGAAAAACCAAGTTGACTGAAAAGTCACATTTGTGTGTAGAATTTTAAGTTTTCTGGTGGGTGTGTTAGTTCAGAGTTGTGTGCCTTTTATTAACACAACATATAACTTAAAAAAAAGCTTCTATGTTTGTATTACTGTGACATCAATGACCAATAATTTGAAACACTGGCACCAGATTGCTGAGACAACATCATCAGCTGAGAATACTTCAGGGTCACACTGCAATGAGGCAAGTGTGTGCCTCATCAGCATACTTTCAAAATAAAACCAACTTCAACACAGAAGTGAGTTTACAGTTGAATTACTTCAATCCAAAGACAGGTGACAGACACAGACAGGCAGGGACGTCAGAGGTAGAGGAAGGTCTGTTCAAATGATAAAATGACCAGTGTCCAACAGCAGTGGTCCCCAAACACTGGGCCGCAGACCAGTACCAGTCCGTGGGTGAATTGGTGCCGGGCCACAGAGAAATAATGTTTCCTTTTGTCCTCATCTGTCTATTACTTCCACTTGATCCATACCCATATCAACAAAAGACCAATAGAATGGCTAGGATTCCATCATCAATAATGCAACTATATTTGATTAGGAAATATTTTCTCAGTGAAGACAACAACAATAAACTCAAAAATGACGCAGAGTCATTGATACAAGATTCTAACTTTTTATACCGGTCTGGTAGCAGAAAGTTATAGGCTGTGTGCATTTGAGAAATTCTTGTGCCCATGCACAGTTCATTTGGTTTGGTAGGTTTTATATTAATATTATATATATTTAATATACTTTACATAATATGATATTTCAAAACAGCAGGAATTTAACTTTATTAAGGGATATTTATCTGCCATTTAACCGGTCCGTGGCACAAAAAAGGTTGGGGAACACTGTCGTACAGTATCAGATGCACGGTGGTCATATGTTGTCTCAGGACTATTTCAGTTCTTGGGATAGACTTTTCTGGGTCTCTGAGTCCACATGGACTCCCCTGAAATGGTTCCAGCAATTTAGCAGATTTTATGAAGATTCTAAAAGGAACTAACAGGCCAGTAATCACTCTCAGTAATCAAGATGGGAGAGGGGGTCGGGAGGGATGGCGGGGGTGCATGTCAGACCAACCGCAGGAAGCCAAGACTGTCATGCGGCTCATGGAAAATTATTCCAATGCAGACTCTGAGCGGCACATCTTGACTTGTTCAAGATGTCTCCCTCGCATTTCTCTTTTTTGCGGCAGCAGAAACTGGATCTACTGGAAAACAGGAGACAGACGTGTGCCGTCTTTGGATGAAACTGATTGATCGGAAACATTTGGTCTGAGGTGCAATTCAGCCATAGCATAAAAATCCTTGTCTTCTGTCCTCCTCCTCCTCCTCTTATAACAGCAGAGTACTTTAAAAGTTATGACCCTGATGACCTTCACAATGTCATCATCTGGGCCTGAGAAAGGCAGTAGGAGGACACACAGTTACTCACATTAACACTCAGAGATATTTATTTGAAATACCTTTTGTTTCTCCTTTTTATCACTGATAAGACAGTTGCATGTAATCATAACATGTGATTTACACTTTAATCCAGCCATTAGGGGTCACAAGCCAGTGAGGGAGGTCCTTTGAGGTAGTTGGAGTCAGAGTTAAAGATACAGAGGACAGGGGGAAATGAAAATTGTGGACTTTCTGCAGAAACCCCTGAAAAAAGGTACAAGCAGAGAAGAAAATGTGATTGAAACGTTATTGTAGTAGCAGCTGAAACTAACAGACGGTCTCTTTGGTGTTTACAACAGTTTCATCATTACATCCTTGTAATCTTTTGAATCTTCTTGATTTCTCCCCTTAGAAGAGACATGAAGCATTTAAATATAAGTCAACTTCTGAAGAGTTGAGACTTAAATAAAAGATGTGTAGATAATACATTAATTCACAACTTCATGATTTAACATGAAGTATGTTAAATGTAGATCATTATGACGAAGCATTGACTGACGCTGTACCAGAGTTCAATCCTGACCCCTAATGGTTTGTTCTGTTAACTGCATGGCCCAGCAGCACTGGATTGTGACACGGCTTCAGTCAAGCCAAGTCAGTCAAGTCAATCATGTCTCTTATTTGATAAAGGTGAGGTCGATAAAACGTAAATGTTTTAACAACACAGTGAGTGAACAAAGTAAAGGTGCGTTCTGGCTGCAGGGTCTGGGTCCACGTGATGGGAGACGTTCTGATTTACTGACAAGACTTCAAAGGTGCGGATGTTGTCCGTGCGCTGAGGAGTGAGGAGGGGGTGGGGGGGTGAGGCTGTGGTAGTGGGTGGGTGGAGGTGGGGAGGTGTGGGGCGGTAATACAGATGAAATTGGAGCAGAGAGGCAGCTGCAGTACATCTGTGTGTTACCAACACATGTGGCTTTTGACTTTCAGTGTGAAGTTCAAAAGACTTTTATAATGACGCAGCTGCTTCAGGATGCCGCGTGTGTGTGTGTGTGTGTGTGTGTGTGTGTGTGTCTGTGAAAGAGAGAGGGGTTGGATGGTAGGTGGGTACGAGCAGAGCGGTTTAATGGGTGAGGATTGGAATTTTGTCCCTGAAAATGGTGTCTGGTGAGAACAATAAAAGATGTTTAAAGAGATCTGTTCATCTAATAAAACCCCTGGTTTATATAACTGAACTGCAACAATGACAGAATAAAAAAAAGAAAAAAATTTGATAAAATGACAATCTCTGTCAGACTTGGACCATCCCAGTCAACTAGGTGAGGATTTATGGATAACAATGGTTCCATAGAGCAGTGGTTAAGATGCTACAATGTTGATTCTGTTTAAAGCAAATGTCTGTGAAGATTCTACTTCATCCAGGTCATGAGATTCTAAAAGGGTTGAGTCGTTAGCAACTGAACTTCTTCTTGGAGTTGAAAGACGTTTCATTCGTCAACTGAGGAAGTTCTTCAGTTTCTGGTTGATGTCAGAGGGAACTCTAATAGTTCTACTGCTATTGAGTCTGCAGATGTTCCACACTGGTTCGTCTGACTTCCTTCTCTGTGTATTGAAACATTTAGGAACAGATCCAACATCATTACAAGTAATTAGAGAGGCCCATTAGCCGGTCAGTTAGCTGAACTGTGTGTGTGTGTGTGTATGTGTGTGTGTATGTATGTGTGCAGGGGAGGATAAGGTGGAGGCGGTGGGTGGGTGGCTGGGGGCGTGATAATGTACATGGCTGCCTCAGCAGCACCTGCACAGCAGACCAACACAAAGGTCAGCTGTCAGGAGGCCAGGGTTCACAGGGTCGGAGGTCATGTTCACAGCTATCTGAGTAGATTCAGCCTCAGCCCAGCTGTGTGTTTATGCAGTGATGAATGAGCAGCAACACGTTGTCTTGTCACAGTTGGTCTAATGTTGATCACAGTAACTATAACAGAGGGAACGTGTCCTCACTTTGCAAGTGTTTCCTAAAGCCATGGGAAAATGCAGGCTTGGATACAGTACCACTACTGGCCAGCAGGTGGTGGTGCCAAACAACTTTCTACAACTTTTCACTATTTTCAAAAGGGAAGTTGGTGTCAGTGCCCACAATAGAGTCTGGTTAGAACTATTTTCTTGTTCTCACTATGGAAATTCATTCATCTTCATCCTCTTCTCTGTTGCTGGCTCACAGGGGCAGCAGTCTCCACAACTGACACCCAAATTGGATTGCATTGTACTGTGAGTCTTGCTGTAGGCGGTGAACCCACTGGAACTGAATGAACCTTTGATGTAGTTATTTTATCAAGAACAATTCATTTTTATACTATGGAAATTTTTAGGTAATAAACCACAAAAGTACTGATACTAGTACTGATAAGAGTACAGCAACTGCTGGTCGCAAGCCTTTCGGCTTGTCCCTTTTTTCAGGAGTTGCCATAGCGACAACAATTTCCATCTCCCCCTGTCCTCTGTATCCTCAACTCTAACTCCAACTACCTCTATGTCCTCCCTCACTGCATCCATTAATCTCCTCTTTGTCTCCTACCAGGTAGCTCCATCTCTAGGATCATTCTTCTACCAATGTATCTACCGTCCCTCATCTGTACATGTCCAAACCATCTCAATCTGTCTTCTGTAGCTTTTAGTTGTCTTGCGTCTTTGATTTGGCCAAAGTTTTACGACAGCCGCCCTTCCTGATGCAACCGTCAACAATTGTACGGGCTTGGGACCGGCACTAAAAAACACTCACTTGTGCTCCCTAGTGGCTGGTTTAGTACAGCAACTGCTGGTTTAAACGATATATTTACAACTAATTAAAATAGAATCTCCAACAGATAGAACAGCACAAATACATAATGGCATACAGAAGTAAGAACATTTCCATAAAACACTTCAAAAAACAAACAAAAAGCAGGTATGAAAACAAAAAAGACAGGAATAAGGAGGAAGATTGAAACTAAAAGTTTTCTGAGAAAATTCGATTGAATGATTAGAAAATGGACTAAAGTTGTGCAACAGAGCAAGAACCCTTCAACTGTCCCATCGCAGCACTATGACAGCCCCTATAATCTGATAGTATTCATGGACACAGGACTGGATTGGACCACGAGTGGACAGTCAGCAGGGTCTATGAAAACCAGGGTAGCCCCATGAGATGCTGCCATTCTGACAGGCCTGCCCCAAATTCACCAGCACTGTGTGACTTCATGTGTTCAGTGTGTGAGAGTGTGTGTGGTGACCAGCAGTGGAGTTTGTATGTTCAGGGAAAAGAGAAAAAAAAATCACAGCATTCGCAGCCTGTATTTATTTCTAGGATTGAGGAGGACGACAGACGATCAAGATCCTGGTGAGAACTGAGTAAAATATTGAAAATGAAGAGGATGTTGACTGAACTGAACTGAAATGTCAGTTATGGGGAATTAGCGGAAAGATTAGCACTTGGATTGATAACTTAACTAACGGGGCTCAATTGTCTTCGAAATTTAATTTGTCTCTGTCTCACAGTTTATAGTCAAAGAGTTAACATTTAACAAAGACTTTCTAGTGACTGCAGTTGTTTTTAAAGTTGTTTTTATCCTCACGTGTGCTGTCACTTTGTTTTCTTAGTAAAGTAAAAACATTTTTTTGTTAATTTGATTGTGTTTTTCCAGAACAGAACTTAATCAGTGGGGAATAAATGCACCTTCACCTGGAGCGACAGACACATCAGCTGGAGATTAAGTGATGGCGTTTCACGAGGTTTGTTTTTCTTTAACGAGGCTTTTCTTTTCTTCTCATACTTTCACGTGGTCATCAAAATTCTGGACATCTTGTCAGTGTGTGACAATATTGCACTTTCTCTCAACTCTGACCTTTAAACCATAAGAAGAACCTTGTGCAAACATACATACTGTACCAGCAGGAGGCATGGTTATGTGTTCACACTGACAATACTATAATGGTAGATAATGCATGGAATACATTCATGATTTCATTTTTCTCTCTGTGGTTCCCTGTAATAAATAATAATTCCATACCACTGTTTGGTTCCTGCACAGAGCCATTTGACGCCAACACTCTTCACCTCCATCCTGGCAGCTGTGCTGGGTTCTCTGCAGATCGGTTACCACACGGGGAACATCAACGCTCCAGCCAAGGTGAGCTGAACGCTTGACACCTGAGATGAGAGACGTTGTCTTTGTCTTAGTTATTTAATAAGTACAGATAACAAGGGTAATGATCAGGTTTAACTAGTTTAACAAACTGTCTTTTTTTAACTTATATGTTTTTTGATGTGCTACAGAAATGTACTCACATGTTGGTTTTAAGTTATTATCCAAATCATACAAATTTTTGGGCTTTCATACAATATCAAAGTAATAAGAATTTACATTAGTCAATAAGAAAACTCATACACATTCACATTTCCAATTTTTGCCAACATTAAAAATATCATGTTCAAATGTATCACTTTGAGTTATGTCGAAAAACAGAACCAATTTGTGTTTTACAATATTTTATGAAGCTTTTAGTCCAGTGTCCACCTGTCCTGGACAGAAAAGTGTCTTTTTATTGTCTGATCTCCACCTATCCACTTGAAAACACTGCAGTTTGGGCTGCAGTGCTACCACTGGCCAGCAGATGGTGGCTGCAAACATCCTCTGATCCTTTTAAACAAGCACGGGCAAACTGAGGCCTGGGGGCCAGATGTGGCCCATTAAGCTTAGTAATCCGGCCCGCAAAACTTCTCTCAGTTACGGAATTGTTTCGGATTGTGATTACACTTCTACTATACTTATACTTTTCTCTGCAATACCCAAAAATTCCAAACAGAAGGGGTAGAGGAGGCTAAATGCATATTAGCATTTTAGCCTATGTATGACTTTAACATGTTGTGTTACTTTCGCTGAACACATAACTATATGTCTATCATGTCTATCTAATCCTATCAGGGCCCCTGAGTCCAATTTTAGGACCAATTGTGTCCCATGAGTCTTAAAGTTTGCCTTTGCCGGCTCTAAAGAGACAGTGCAACTATTTATTTAATATTGTGTTGGTGTCATTGCTTAGATCACCATTGGGTAAACTGTGGCCTGGGGGGCGTTTGTGGAACTTCAGCTTCTTAAACATTAAAGCCTTGCTTGGCTTCATGCGTGTCTTTCATTTTAGTCCACCCAAATCTATCTGTTCCTAACCCTGACCCCTGTCCAATTCTAGGACCAATTGTCAAAAGGTTGCCCACGTCTGACATAGATCAAGGTCTTGTTATCAGTGTCTATTCTTTACTCCTGGTGTGTGTTGTAATTGTTCCTGCTGTTTGGAAAGACAGACGTTACTGGCATTGGTGGTCTGTCTGAGCAGACATTATTACAATGAATGAATGAAATATAAAGTCTTGTTTTGTTTGGAGTTGAAGGAAAGGTTAAAATCACGTCTGTCTCTTCAGAAATATCTCACCATCTCAATAAAACCCTGAGTAAACCTCACACTGAACTGAATCCTCACTGAGCTCCTCCAGGTCTGGTTCCCTGACAGCAACGCTTCTTATTCAAACACTGACCAGACAGATATTAAACAGAAGAGTTCAGTCTGACTCCACCTTCAACAAGACCAGGATATCACACAGAAGAGCATTTGTACAATATTATTACAAATTTCTGTAAAAATTACATAATTTGGAGGGGTTGCCACAGGGAGTCTATCTCCCCCTGTTCACTGTACCACAACTCCAACTATCTCCATGTCCTCCCTCACCGCATCCATCAATCTCCTCTTTGTCTCCAACCTGGTAGCTCCATCTCTAAGATCATTCTTCTACCAATGTATCCACTGTCCCTCCTCTGAACATGTCCATACCATCTCAATCTGTCTTCTCTAGCTTTTCCTCCAAACCTTCCTGTCTGTGTTGTCCCTCTAATCACCTCATTCCTTTCCTCATTCCTCATTCTATTCACCCCTCAAATTACTTTAAGAAACTGTTCATTCATTCTACTTGCTCTCCGTGCTCCTAATATAAGCAAACAGTATTGGGTAATATTTGGAATTAAGATAATTAACCTTTTATCTTCCAGATTATTGAAGAGTTCTTCAACCACACCTGGAGAGTCAGACACAACCAGACGATTTCCGATCACAGTCTGACTCTCCTGTGGTCCCTCTCAGTGAGCATTAAAGACTTTGGAGCCTTGCTGGGTTCACTGGGTGTCAAATATGTGGCAGACTCGTACGGAAGGTACAAACAATGGCCTGAAATCTATTTTTGGGATATTATTTGTGCAAATAATAAATTCTTTTACTAATTCCACTGCAGGCGGAACTCCATCCTGATAGTGAACAGTCTCTCTATACTGGGGGCATGTTTGATGTTTGCTTCCAAAGCGAGCAGGTCTTTTGAGGTTCTCATCCTGGGGCGGCTGGTGTTTGGCCTGTTCTGTGGGTTGGTGATGAGTCTGAATCCACTCTACATCCAAGAGGTCTCTCCCACTGACCTGAGAGGGGCCTTCGCTACACTCAACCAGGTTTCCTTCGCCACAGGCATCTTGGTGGGAATGGTAAGGATGGATGTGAATAAAACTTCTGTAAATTGTATTTTCTTTTTCTATGAGAACTCTGGATACTCCTTTAAATTCACAGTAACTTATGTGTTACAGGTGGCTGGTCTGGAGTCAGCCCTGGGCACAGAGCATTACTGGGCCATGATGCTGTCCCTGTCTCTGATCCCAGCCTTAATTCAGTACCTGGTCCTGCCATTCTGCCCTGAGAGCCCACGATATTTGCTCATAAACAAAGGGGAGATAAACAAGGCAGAGGCAGGTGGGTGTCACTGTTACTTCCATCATACAGGATCAACCATAAAAAGAACAGATATATGAAAATCAAGTATCAGAGAGTTGAAGATAAACCACCTATAGAGAAACATAGTGACCATTCTTCTGACCATCATGAATGCACCCATTAGACCAGGGGTCTCAAACTCAAACAAGTTGAGGGCCACCAACCACACTATCATTTCACCAAAGGCCCGTGTCAGCTTTCAGTGTTCAATACAGAAGAAAAAAAAAACCAAAAAATCAGTTTTCCATAGATTCTGTGTAATACAACACTGAACCAAAGGGGGGCTGTGGATCAGGGTTTTGAGAACTATGCCATACCATTAACATAAAATGAGAACAAAGGAGAACAAATCTATAAAATATTATTATAAATTCAACTTTCACATCAATGTGGGGGCCGCAAAATATAATTTCACGGGCTGCAAATGGCCCATGGGCCGCGGTTTTGCAACCCCTGCATTAGAATATCATTGTAAGTGTACAGCACAGGAGCAGTACCATTTTTGGACTTGTTTTGTTTTTTTGTAACACACCCTATGGGCACCATAGGTAGACCATAAGGGATACTGGGTTGGTGATAGATTGGTGGGAATAGATCCTAGAGAAGAACTGGACAGAACCTGGGGAAAAGCTAGTAGAAGAAACAACTGGTCGATAAAAATGTTGAGAATATCATCAGATGTTTACAGATAAACTAAGAAACTAGTTCCCAGTATTAAATTAGAAATCTTTAAAACTAGAAATCAAACTAGCATCTTTGCAATCTTGCCCTGCAGCCCTGCTGAGACTGAGGGGGAGTGGTGACAAAATGTTGGCTGAGCTGGAGGAAATGAAAGAAGAAGCTGCTCACACTCAGAGCAGAGTCACCATCCATGAGTTCTTCAAGAAGCGCAGCTACAGGCAGCCAATCATCATTGTCCTCATCGTCAACCTCGGCAGCCAGTTGTCTGGATTCAACGCAGTGAGTTGCACAGAATCAACGGTATTCTATCAAAATGACTTAACCTCAGGACGTGACAGGTGGGAAACCCACCACTGTGGTAACATGGACTTACAGCATCTCACATCTTTTTTATGGTTCGTTACATTTGTTAAAAATCCATAACTGCTGAACTATCATTGATTGTTATTTTGGGGAGTTACATGACTGAAGAGACTAACTTTGTGTATTTTTTTTCTTTCAGATCATCAATTATTCAACAAGAATGTTTCAGGCCAAGTTTGACGAAGCCAAATACCTGACTCTGGGTGTGGGTGCTGTCAATGTGACCTTCACCTTGGTGGCAGTAAGTCAAAGCTCTTTTTTAGGATTTTCATGATATTTGGCTGCAGGTGGGTGAACTAAAAATAAATCAGCGTAAAATTGCGTAAAAGTGAAGGAACATTTTTGGGAATTTTACCTCAAATCTTGGACTCGATTTTTTACCTAAGTGCTTTTTAGCATTTCCCCCTAAACACTTTTACAGCTTGGACCAACACAGGGTTGTGTTGCACCTAAATTCAGCAGGTTATAGAGATGAAAAGTCAGTGTTATTGTTGTTGTTCTTTGTCCCCAGTTCTTCCTGATGGAGCGGGCAGGGAGGAGGAGACTGCTCCTCACTGGGTTCATCTCCATAGCTGTGTGCAACCTCTTAATGACCATCGTGGACTCAGTCCTGGTAAGAGTTTCATTTGGTACAACTACTATGATCACTGCTGAGAGGCAATGACACTTGTCAGGTTCAATTCTGGATTAAATATTTGAAAAACATGTTGGATAACAATAATCTAGAATTTAGGGCAGTTGGTAGCCTTGTGGTTAGGAAACAGACTTAGTCCACAAGCCCCTGTTTGAATCCCCCAACCGCCAGGTTACCCCTTAGATGCCCAGAACATGGTATCGTCCCAACTGCTCCCCAGGTGTTGGCACAGCTGGCTCCCCCCTGCTCACTACGGTGATGGGTTAAATGCAGAGGAATCATTTCCTAAAGGATACTCTCTAGGGATTAACAAATAAAAAAATAATCATAATGTTAGTAGTTTCCAAATAAAACCCTTTAAGAAAATGTTTTATCTCTTACACAGGAAGCGTCTTTAGTCCAGAAGGATAGACCAATGTTTACATTTCTTGACTAACTTGATGGTTCATCGTTTAGTGCCTGGCTCCAGGACTACGGAGCCTCCAGGTCCTGCTGGTTTTCTGCCTGATTTCAGCCTATGAACTGGGCCCTGGACCTATTTCCTGGTTCATTGCAGCTGAGCTGTTCGACCAACCCGGCAGGCCAATCGCTATGGCTTTCACCAGCATGCTGAACTGGGGAGGGAAGTTTGTCCTAGCACTGATCTTCCCTCCATTACTGGTAGGTTTAAATCACCTCCACCCCTACTGCCAATGCCTATTATGGGATGACCAGACTGGTTATTCCGTTCTGCCTAATTATTACCTAATTATTAATGAGTAATGATATCAAACCGTTCCACGTTTCATTCAACTTCTGATAGTAAGTGCTCCATCAATCTCCATCACTCTAAAATATATATATTTTTTTATTTTATGGTATTTTTTCTGGTCTCAACCCTGTTTCTGATCAAAATTAGTTTTAATGAAAATGGTCCTCTGTTCTTGTCTCTAACTTTTCAGAAAATCTGTGGTGAGTACATCTACCTCATGTTCATGGCGGTGGCTCTGACTGCCTTCACCTTCACCTGGATTCGTCTGCCTGAGACTAAAGGACGCACCTTTGATGATATTGCAGAAGAGTTCAGAGGAGCAGAGGGGATTCCTCTGCACAACAAACCTGGATTTAACACTTTCAACTAAAACTACTTCTGGTTCAGGCTTCGGTTAACATGGTAGAGTTACAGTGTTAGTTTATTCTATAGATCAGTGTTCCTCAACCTTTTTTGTGCCATGGACCAGTTAGATGTCCCATACTATTTACAAGGACTGGTGGTTAAGTTGTGATAAATACCCCTTAATAAAGTTAAATTCTAAGTGTTCTGAAATATTTTACTACCTATAAAATCTTCCTACCCGAATTAACTATGTATAGGCACAACAAGTGCACACAGCCTATAACTTTCTGCTACCAGACCAGTATAAAAAGTTAGAATCTTGTATCAATGACTCTGTGTCATTTTGAGTTTATTGTCTTCACTGAGAAAATATTTCCTAATCAAATATAGTTGCATTATTGATGATGGAATCCTAGCCATTCTATTGGTCAGTTCTTTTGTTGATATGGGTATGGATCAAATGGAGGTAATAGAAAGATGGGACCAAAAGGAAACATTATTTCTCTGCAGCCCGGCACCAATTCTCACTGCTATAGATGACAAAACGGTGTAGCTATACATCTGTTTGACTAAGGGGTAGGTTGTTGTTTTTTTCTCTTTGGTCAAAATGCCTAAATTCACTCTTGGGGGAGAAGCGGAGACTAAAAATGTGCATGTGCTGTCTTTGAATTACGATTTATAATTAGAATTTACTTTAAATTGTGTTTCAAGGTGGTGTTTTTAATTTATTTATTTCCATTCTCCAACTTGAGTGATATATAACTGTGTGGGAAAGGCTAACGCAGTCTAGGGAGGGTTGATAACAGGGTTGGGGAGGTGAAATATATACCTTAATAATATGATAATTATCTCACTACTTCATCACAGACTTTCTATGAAAATGTTTATATGGTTGCAGTAAACTGTCTGGGGCCTCCTTAATATGGTTTAAATCTCTGTTTTATTCACATAAATTTTCAACTTTAATCTCAACTACCTCCAAATTCCTGGAATATCGCAACCCTAGTACCAGCTAACTTTTTTTGTCATAGTAAAGTGTTTGTCAAGATAAGTGTCTAACAGACAAAAATGGCTAGTTTAGGGTCATGGTGGACTAAAACACATTGTCAAAATTATGGATATTTAAAAATAAGTGTATATTTCTAGGTGTTTTGTTGCAGATATACTATATGTGAAGTTCTTTATAAGTACATTGTACACTTAAAATTCGGTAGATCTTTTTTTTTTTTTTAGTAGTTTTAGTAGTTTAGTAGTCTCCATAGTTGCTTTTGTGTTTAGTAAAAGTGTGAAAATGTTGCCATCTACAGGCTGTAAAGTGTGTATTTACAGGGAAACTGCAGGGCTCACAGGTAATGCCTTTCCAAACAGCAGGGGGCAACAACAAAAACTTCACCAAAAGTTCTTTGTGAGTTTGGATATGAAGCTGTGACACAGGACTCCTCCATGTTGTTTACAGAAGAAAAAAAAAGACATTTCATGTGTTTGAATGTACCTACTGTAGGAGCTTCAGACATGCGTGTCGTCCAAAAACCTTCTTTCATCACTAAGAGAAGTGGAGAGTCTGTGGACAGAGGTATCAACTGTTCACAGTCTCTCCAGTTATGACACCATTCTTTGGTACAAACAGGACCATTTAATATTGGTCTCATATTGCACTGCTTATCTTCAACAACAGAGGGCAACAAGCCTCAACAATTCAACTCAACGTGAACATTTTGCCTGTAGATAAAAGAACAAAACCAAACTCCTCCTCATTTCATAGCAGTTATAATCAAGACCTTTAGTTCCCAGGTGCAGAACCAACACATCATGATATCAAAGTTGGAAACTTCAAGTCTTATTTTCACTTTGTCAACATGATTTTTGCAGTTTTTCTATGCTGTTTAATTCAATTTCCAAGAACCATTGGTAAGAGAAACCAGCCAAAAACAAACAAGTGCTGTTAATAATTATTTGTTTTTAAATGTATCTTCTTCTGTAGGAGCCTCAGACAAACATGTCGTCCAAACACCTTCTTTCATCACTAAGAGAAGTGGAGAGTCTGTGGACAGAGAAATCAACTGTTCACACAGTGTCTCTGGTTATAACACCATTCTTTGGTACAAACAGGACCAAAGAAAGTTAATATACCTGGGTTACATAACTATGGGACTGCCCATTGTGGAGGAGAAACTCAAACAAAAAGTCAATTTCCATGGAGATGGAAGCAGACACGTCACCCTCACCATCAACAACCTTTCAGTCGACGACAGTGCTGTGTATTTCTGTGCAGCTACTCAGCACAGTGGAGCAGAGTCTCCAAAAGTCTGTACAAAAACCCACAAGTTAATATCAGATCCTACAAACACGAACATTTGCAAACATCAAAAGCAACATTATCTTAACAACATTGACAATGTCTTCAAAAAAAAACTCTTCATAGAGCTAAGAAAATGACTTTTGTCTAAAACCTGTCAAAGTAGTCAGATGGACTTGTGAGAGAATTTGGGAAAAGGGGAAACAACCCAGTCATAAACAGTGGATTTCTTAGTATTTTGCCAGGTCTGTGTGTCTCTTTTCCTTTCCCTGCTGTTGTCCGGCGTTGGTTAATTGTCATCACAGTCACCTGTGTCACCTGGTATTTATACCCCTCTCCCTCACTCAGTCTTGTCGGATCATTGTTTCAGTTTGGATGTTTCAGGTTAGTTGTTTTTTTGGTCATGCCATGTGTCTGCCTGTTTGAGTTCAGTTAACTTTAGATGTTCCATGTTCATGCTCCCTGCTCAAATTTTTTTGAAGTCCTGTTTTTTTGTACATGCTGTTTTTTGGCAAGTCACTCTTTGCACCTGCCTGGCCTTTTTTGCCAGTGATTTTGTGTTATTCTTGTTTGTTAATAAAAGCCTCATACGGACTCAAGTAAAGCTCCACCAGTTCCTGCATTTGGATCCTCACACTTTTGCCAGCCAACCACACCATGAACCATGACAGTATTTAGCTTTAAATAATAATCAGCTACTGTCTGCTCTGCTAACATCTCCTCTGAACACCAAAGTCAATTTCACGTCCTCAAAGTTACTTGTCTGCTGAGGGATACAAACTAAATACAAAGGTTTACATTATCTAATACTGCTTCAAAGTGCAGAATCTTGCAATACTTCTCGTCAACAACAGAGGGAAACAAGCCTCAACAATTCAACCCAATGTGACCCTGTTCACCACAAATGATTCTACAGATAAAAGAACAAAACCAAACTCCTCCTCATTTCATATCTGTTATAATAAAGACCTTTAGTCTCCAGATGCAGAACCAAACACATCATGTAATCAAGGTTGTAAACTTCAAGTCTTTATTTTGTCAACATGATCTCTGTATTTTTTCTATGCTGTCTACTTCAATTTCCAAGAAACATTGGTAAGAATAACAGGATGGGAAAAAAAGTGTGATAGTAAAAGTTGTCTGTGTTTATATGTTTTTAAATGCCTTCTTCTGTAGGAGCCTCTGAAAAACGTGTCCTCCAAACACCTTTCATCACTAAGAGAAGTGGAGAGTCAGTGGACAGAGAAATCAACTGTTTACACAGTATTCCCGATTACAACACCATTCTTTGGTACAAACAGGACCAACAAAACTTAAAAGTCCTGGGTTACATTATTGAAACTCTGCCACGTCCGGAGGTGAATCTACAAGAAAAAGTCAATTTCCATGGAGATGGAAGAACACACACCAGCTTCACTATCAACAACCTTTCAGTCGATGACAGTGCTGTGTATTTCTGTGCAGCTAGTCAGCACAGTGGAGTAGAGTCTCCAATAGTCTGTA
This sequence comes from Paraplagusia blochii, assembly GCA_016785265.1. Taxonomy (NCBI): domain Eukaryota; kingdom Metazoa; phylum Chordata; class Actinopteri; order Pleuronectiformes; family Cynoglossidae; genus Paraplagusia; species Paraplagusia blochii. The sequence goes on along the minus strand of JAFBJS010002658.1, from coordinate 1,523 downwards.
GAAAAACCCATGACTTAATACTAGCTAGACTCACAAACACCTGCAACTAAATATCCAACATTATATTTGACCTGTGAGGAAACTTCATTATAATCACTAACAAAGATCCTTTAACAGCACAGAACTCAACTACTTATTTATCAACTCCACCTCCAGTGTGGAGGTCTCCCAAACACAAAAATGAAACAGCTGTAAAAAAGTATTAAAATATAATTCTATAGTATGTAGGAGTGACTCTGAACCATAAGAACTGAAATACAATGTGTCAGAGAACCCCATGAATATGTTACCAAAACACAAAGTTCATATTAAAATATGTTCAATACATAATGATAAATATATTTCTATAATAACTTTAGTGAAGGTATGTGAATATGAGCTCCCAAGCCAAAAGATTGTGGTCACACCTGCTATAAGCTTTGTCTTTGTTCTGAGGACAGACATTTAACACTGCTGAGACTGTGGTGTGATGTTGGCAGAACTAGTTTTCTCTATTCTTCTCATCTTTCATCTTTAATTCTGTTATTTTCTGCTCTGCTGAACATTCTCTGCTCAGCGGGACAGAAAAAGGCCTTAATAAGCCTAATATCATTGCCTCTATCTTTAAAGACTATTTAAACAACTTTTTTATATCATCATAATTACAAAAAAAGTGGTAATGACTTTGTTACAGAGGCGGGTCTTATGCTCCTCCCACCAACAGCAGCGGTGCAATGATATTCATAAGTCGCATGTGTCAATGAAGGAACCATGATAGTTGGGCTTCTTTAGATTTAGTTAGACCTGGTAATGGATGAGAAGATGAGAATGAATTAATGTACAACACTGAACCGTCCAGTATCAGACTGACTCCAGGATTAGCTCTAGTCTGGTCTTAGTGACACTGAGTCACTACAGACTGTCACTGAGATCATGGCTGTAATGACCATCATTAAACAGCAGGAGCTGCTCAGACTGTTCATCTCTTTACTGTTGACCTCAGGTAACGTTCGGTCTCATTGTCTAAGACAGAAACTCCAACAGTTCTATGAACTCATACATTTGATATTGTCATCAACTCAGGTTTATTGGATGGAGCTGATGTCAACCAACCATCCATGCTGTGGACAAACAAGGGAGACAATGCCACCATTCACTGCAACCACACCAAGGGTGAAGATTACTTTCAGATGTACTGGTTCAGACAGCTGCCAGGAGAAACCATGAAGCTCATTGTCTTAACTACGTCCCTCAACAAAAATCATGACTTGATTTTCATGACTGGCAAATTCAGCAAAGACAAGTTTGCAGCCGACAGACCTGATGTTTCCAGGGGATCGTTTACAGTGAAGGACTTGGAACCTGGAGATGAAGGCTTGTATTTCTGTGCTGTGAGTCAACACAGTGGTTCAGGGAAACGTGGGCACAAAACAAAAAAGGCTTGTGTTGAGTTTACAATGAAGGGCAACAAACTAATTGAGCAGGTCCAGTAGAGGGCGCTCTAACAACACACAATGCTTAACTTCTCATATGTCTGGTTGATT